>JAIUJO010000391.1:20000-22500 GCA_023846275.1 Vanilla planifolia | reverse complement strand
TCTTCTTCTTCTTCTTCTTCTTCTTCTAATTCCATGTCTTTTGCTTCTTCTCTATCTTCTGCCTCTTATTCTTCTTCTTCTCCTTCTTATTCTTCTACTTCTTCTTCTTCTTCTTCTTCTTCTTCTCGATCGTCTTCTTGTTCTTCTTCTTTTTGTTCTACTTCTTCTACTTCTACTTCTTGTTCTTCTTCTTCTTCTTCTTCTTCTTCTTCTTCTTCTTCTTCTTCTAATACTTCTTCTTATTCTCCTTCTTCTTCTTCTTCTTCTTCTTCCTCTTCTTCATTTTCTTCTTCTTCTCTTTCTTGGTCTTCTTTTTCTTCTTCCTCTTCTTCTTCTTCTTTTTAGTCTTATACCTCTTCTTCTTCTCCTTCTTGCTCTTCTTCTTCTCATCATCATCTACTTATTCTTCTTGTTCTTCTCTTTCTTCTTCTTCTTTTGCTTTTATTTCTTCTTCCTCTTCTTCTTCTTATTCTTCTTCTTCTACTTCCACTTCTTCTTCTTCTCCTTCTCCTCATTTTTCTTCTTCTCCTTCTACTTCTTCTCCTTCTTCTTCTTCTCCTTCTTCTTCTTCTCCTTCTTCTCTTCTTCTTTTCCTTCTTCTTCTTCTTCTTCTTCTTCTTCTTCTTCTTCCTCAACTTTTTCTTCTTCTTCTTCTTCTTGTACTTCTTCTCCTTCTTCTTCTTCTCCTTCTCTTCCTCAATCATCATCCTCTTCTTTTTCTTCTTCTAATTCTTCTTCTCCTTCTTCTTCTCCTGCTTTTCCTTCTTCTCCTTCTTCTTCTTCTCCTTATTCTTCTTCTTCTTCTACTTCTCCTCTTCCTTCTTCTTCTTCTTCTTCACCTTCTTCTTCTTCTTCTTCACCTCCTTCTTCTTCTTCTTCCACTTCTTCTCCTTCTCCTTCTTCTTCTTGTTCATTTTCTCCTTCTTCTTCTTCTTTTCCTTCTTTTTCTTCTTCTTCTTCTTCTTCTTCTTCTTCTTCTTCTTCTCCTTCTTCTTGTTGTTGTTGTTCTTCTTCTCCTTCTTCTTCTTCTTCTTCTTCATCTTCTCCTCCTCCTTCTTCTTCTACTTCTTCTCCTTCTTCTTCATGTTCTTCTTCTCCTTCTTCTTCTTATTCTCCTTCTCCTTCTTATTTTTCTCCTTCTTCTTCTTCTTCTACTCCTTCTTCTTCTCCTTTTTCTTCTCCTTCTTCTTCTTTTTCTCCTTCTTCTTCCTCTTCTTCTTCTTCTTCTTATTCTTATTCTTATTCTTCTTCTTCATTTTCTTCTTCTTCTTCTTCTTCTTCTTCTTCTGATTCTTCTTCTTTTTCTTGTACTTCTTATGCTTCGTCATCTTCTTCTTCTTCTTCTTCTTCTTCTTACTCTTATTGTTCTTTTTCTTCATTGTGATCGTCTTCCTCTTCTTCTTCTTCATTGTCTTCTTCTTCTACTTCTTCTTTTCTTTTTCTTCCTCTTCTTCTTCTTCTTCCTTTTAATCTTCTTCTTCCTCTTCTTCTTCTCTTCTTCTTCTTCTTCTTCTTCTCCTTCTTCTTTTCCTTTTCTTCTTCTCCTTCTTCTCCTTCTCCTCCTCCTCCGTCTCCTTCTTCTCCTCCTTCTACTTCCTCTCCTTCTTCTTGTTCTTGTTCTTCTTATTCTTCTTTACTTCATTTTCTTCTTCTTTTCCTTCCTTCTTTTTCTTCTTCTTCTTCTTCTTCATCTTCTTCTTCTTCTTCTTCCACTACTTCCTCTTCTTCTTCTTCCTCTTCTTCCTTCTCTTTCTCTTCCCCTCTATCTTTTACATTCATCTTATTATTCTTCTTCTTCTTCTTCATCATCATCATCATCTTTTTCTTCATCTTCTTCTCCTTTTTCCTCTTCTTCTTCTACTTCTTCTAGTACTTGTTCTCCTTGTTCTTATTCTTCTTGTTCTTTTTCTTCTATTTCTTCTTTCCCCCTTCTTCTTTTTCTTTATCTTTTTTTCTTCTTCTTCTACTTTTTCTTCTTCTTCTACTGCTTCTTCTTCTTCTTCTTTTTCTTCTTTTTCAACTTCTTTCTCTTTTTCCTATCCTTCCATTTCTTCTTCTCCTTCTTGTTCTTCTTTTTCTTCTTCTTCTTCTTCCTCTTCTTCTTCTTTTTCTTCAACTTCTTCATCTTCTTCTTCTACTACTTCTTCTTCTACCTCATCATCTTCTTGTTCTTCTTGTTCTTCTTCTTCTTCCACCTCCCCTTCTTCTTCTTCTTCTTCCTCTACCTCTTCTTCTTCATTTTCTTCTTCTAGTACTTATTCTTCTTCCTCTTCTTCTACTTCTTCTTTTTCTTTTTCTTCTTCTTCTTTTTCACTTTCTTCTTCTTCTTCTTCTTCTTCTATTCTTCTTCTTCTTCTGCATCATCTACTACATCTTCTTCTTCTTCTTGCTCTTCTTCTTCTTATTCATCGTCGTTTTGTTCTTCTTCTTCGTCGTCGTCGAATTCTTCTTCTTTTTCTTTTCTTCTTCTTCCTCTTCTTCTTCTTCCTCTTCTTATTCT
>JAIUJO010000391.1:12500-15000 GCA_023846275.1 Vanilla planifolia | reverse complement strand
ATCCTTGACCCTCTTCTTCTTCTTCTTCTTCTCCTTCTTCATCTTCTCCTTCGTCCTTCTTCTTCTTCTCCCTCTTATCCATTGGCTTCTTCTCCTTCTTCTTATTCTTCTTCTTCTTCTTCTTCTTCTTCTACTTTTTCTTCTTCTCTTTCTTCTTGGCCTTCTTCTTCTTCCTCCTCTTATCCTTCTTCTTCTTCATCGTCATCTTGTTCTTCTTCTTCTTCTTCCCCTTCTTCATTTTCTCCTTCTACGTCTTCTTATTCTACTTCTTCTTCTTCTACTACTCCTACATCTTCTTATTCTTCTTCTTCTTCTTCTTCTTCTTCTTCTTCTTCTTCTTTTTCTTCTTCTTCTTCCACTTCTTCTCCTTCTCCTTCTTCTTCTTTTTCTTCTCCTCCTTACTCTTCATCATCTCCTTCTACTTCTCCTTCTTCTTCTTCTTCTTCTTCCTCTTCTTCTTCTTCTCCATCTTCTTCTCCTCCTCCTCCTCCTCCTTCTTCTTCTCCTTCTTCTTCTTCTTCTTCTTCCACGTCTTCTTCTTCTTCGTCTTCTTCTTCATCATCCTCTTATTCTTCTCCAACTTCTTCTTCTTCTTGCTTTGCTTCTTCTTCCACCTCTTCTCCTTGTTCTACTTCATCGTCATCTTGTTCTTCTTCTCCCTCCACTTCATCATCTCTTTCTTCGTCTTCTTCTTCTTCTTCTTCTTCTTCTTCTTTTCCTTCTTCTTCTTCTTCTTTTCTTCTACTTCTTCTTCTCCTTCTTTTTCCACTTCTTCTCCTTCTCCTTCTTCTTTTTTTCTCCTCCTTCCTCTTGTTCTTCTTCTTAATCTCCCCCTACTTCTGCTTCTTCTTCTTCTTCTTCTCCATCTTCTTCTTCTCCTCCTCCTTCTCCTTCTTCTTCTTCTCCTTCTACTTCTTCTACTTTTTCTTCTTCTCCTTCTTCTTCTTCTTCTTCTTCTTCTTCTTCACCTTCTTCTTCGTCTTCTTCTTCCTCAACTTCTTAATCTTTGTCATCATCTTCTTCTTCTTCTTCTTCTTCTTCAACTTCTTCTTTTTCATCTTCTTCTCTTCTTCTTCTTCTTCAACTTCTTCTTCTTTTTCATCTTCTTCTTCCTTTTCATCTTCTCCTTCTTCTTCTTCTTCTTCATTTTCTTCCTCTGCTTCTCCTTCTCCTTCTTTTTCTCCTCGTCCTTCCTCTTCTTCTTCTTCTTCATCTACTCATTCTTCTACTTCTTCTTCTTCTCCTCCTTCTTCTCCTCTTTGTTCTCTCTCTTCTACTCCTTCTACTTCTTCTTCTTCACCTCCTTCTTCTTCTTGTCCTCCTCCTTCTTCTTCTTCTTCTTCTTCTTCTTCATCTTTCTATTCTTCATCATCTTCTTCTTATTATTCTTTATCTTCATCATCTTCTTCATCTTCTTCTTCTCTTCTTCTTCATCTTCTTCTTCCTCTTCTTCTTCTTCATCTTCTTTTCCTTCTCCACCTTCTTCTTCGTCCTCTTCCACTTCTTCTTCTTCTTCTTCTTGTTCTTCTTTTTCACTTCTTCTTCTTCTTCTTCTTCTCTTTCATCATCTTCTTTTTCTTCTTCTTCTATTTCTCCTTCTTCTTCTTATTCTTCTTCTTCATCTTCTTCTTCTTATTCTTCTTATTCTTCTTCTTCTTCTTCTTCTTCTTCTTCTTATTCTACTTATTTTCTGCTTCTTCTTCTTCCTCTTCATCATCATCATCTTCTAATTCTTCTTTCTCTTCTTGTTCTTCTTGGTCTTCATCTTCTTCTTCTTCTTATTATTCTTCGTCTTCTTCTTCTTCATCATAATCATCGTCTTCCTCTTCTTCTTCATCATCATCAACATATTCTTCTTCTTCACCATCATTATCATCATCTTCTTCTTCTTCCTCCTCTTCTCGTTCTCCTCCTTTTTCTTCTTCATCATCTTCTTCGTCTTCTTCTTGAACATCTTCTTCATCTTCTACCTCCCCTTCCTCATCTTCTTCTTCTTCTTCCTCCTCTTCTTCCTCTTCTTCTTCTTCTACTCCTTCTCTTTCTTCTTCTTCTTCCTCTTCTTCTTCTCTCGCTTCTCTTTCTTCTTCTTCTTCTTCTCTCTCTCTTCTCCTTCTTCTTCTTCTTCTTCTTCTTCTTCTTCTTCTACTTCTTCTTCATCATCTTCTTCTACTTCTTCTTCTTCTTCTTCTACTTCTTCATCTATTTCTTCTTCTTCTTCCTCTTCGTCTTCTTCTTCTTCAACATCATCTTCTTCTACTTGTTCTTCTTCTTCTTAATCATCTTCTTCTTTTACTTCTTATTCCTCTTCTTTTACTTCTTCTTCTTCTTCTTCTTCTACTTCTTCTCCTTCTCTTTCTTCTTCTTCTTCTTCTTGTGCTTCGTGTTTTCCTTCTTCTTCTTCATCTTCTTCTTCTTCTTCTTATTCTTCTTCGTTTTCTTATTCTTCGTCTTCTTCTTCTACTACTTCTTCTTCATCATCATCATCTTCTTCTTCTTCTTA
>JAIUJO010000390.1:358866-383388 GCA_023846275.1 Vanilla planifolia | reverse complement strand
AGAAGAAGAAGAAGAAGAAGGAGAAAAGAAAAAGAAGTTTAGGAAGAAGAAGAAGAAGAGAAGAAGAAGAAGAAGAATAGATGACAAAGAAGAAGAAGAAGAAGAAGAAGAGGAAAAAGAAGAGGAGAGGAAGAAGAAGAAGAAGAAGAAGATGATGATGAAGAGGGGGAAGAAAAGAAGAAGACAAAGAGGGGGAAGAATAGAAGAAGAAGAAGAAAAAAAATGTAGTAGAAGAAGGAGAAGAAGCAGAAGAAGACGAAGAAGAAGAAGAAGAAGAAGAAGAATAAGCAGAAGAAGAATAAGAAGATGATGATGATGAAGAGAAAGAAGATGAAGAATAAAAGGAAGAAGTGGAAGAAGAAGTTGAGGAAAAAGAAGAAGATGAGGAAGAAGAAAAAGAAGAATAAGAAGAAGAAGAAGAAGAAGAAGAAGAAGTAGAAGAAGAAGAGGAGGAGGAGTAGGAGGTAGAAGAAGAAGAAGTAGAAGTAAAAGAAGAAGAGGAAGAAGAAAAAAGAAGAAGAAGAAGGAGAAGAAAAGTATGAAGAAGAAGAAGAAAAAGAGGATGAATGATAAGAAGAGAAGAGGAAGAAGAAGAGATAGATGAAGAATAGGAAGAAAACGAAGAGGAAAAAGAGGACGAAGAAGAGGGGGAAGAAGAATAAGAAGAAGAAGAAGAAGAAGTGGTGAAAGAAGAAGAAGAAGATGATGAAGAAGAAGAAGATCAGGAGGAAGAAGAAGAAGAAGAAGAAGAAGGAAGAACAAGAAAGAAGAAAGAAAAAAGAAGATGGAAGAAAGAAGATGAAAGAAGTAGGAAAGAAGAAGGAGGAAGGAAAGAATAAAGAAGGAAGAAATAAGATGGGCAAAGGAAGAAGGAAGAATGAAGAAGGAAGAAGGAGACGAATAGGAAAAGAAGATGAAGAAGAAGAAGAAGAAGAAGAAGGCGAGGAAGAGGAAGAGGTAGAGGAAGAGGAAAAGGAAGAGTAAGAGGAAGAAGAAGATGAAGAGGAAGTGGAAGAAGAAGAAGAGGATGAGCAAGAAGAAGAAGAAGAAGATGAAGAAGAAGAAGAGCAAACAAAAGAAGATGATGAAGAAGAAGTAGTAGAAGATGAAGAAGATGATGATGATGGAAAGGAAGAAGAGAAGAAGAGAAATAAGAAGAAGATGAAGAAGAAGAAGAAGAAGTAGTTGGAGGAAGAAGAAGAAGAAGAAGAAGAAGAAGAGGAAGAAGAAGAATAAGAGGAAGAAGAAGATGAGGAAAAAGAAGAAGAAAAAGAGAAACTATAAAATGAAAAAGAAGAAGAGCAAGAAGAGGAGGAGGAGGAGGGGGAAGATGAAAAAGAAGAGGTAGAGGAAAAATAAGAAGGAGAAAAAGAAGAAGAAGAAGAAGAAAGGGAAGAAGAAGAAGAAGAAGAAGAGGAGAAGGGGTTGGAAGTTAAGGAAGAAGAGGAAGAAGAACAAGAAGGAAATGAGAATTAGAGATTAGGTTTTAAGGATTAGATATTAGGGATTAAAGATTAGGGGTTATAGAACAAAGTTAGATTAAAGATTGGGGATTAAGGATTATAGAATAGGGATTAAGGATTAATGATCAGAAAAGGATTGATTAGGGATTACAAATTTAGGGATAAGAGAATAGGGAGTGAGAGATTAAGAAGTAGGGATTAGGGAACTGGGATTAAGGATTACGAAGAGGAAGGAGAAGAAGAAGAACAACAAATGAAAGAAGGAGAAGATGAAGATGAATGTGAAGAAGAAGATGAAGAAGAAGAAGAAATAGTAGAAGATGAAGTAGAAGAAGAAGTAGGTGGAGGATGAGGAGAAAAAGAAGACGAAGAAGAAGCAGAAGAAGAATAAGAAGAAGAAGAAGAAGAAGACGTAGAGGAAGAAGAACAACCAGAAGAAGAGGAAGAAGAGGAGGAAGAAGAAGAAGAAGAAGAAGAAGAAGAAAGAAGAAAAAAGAGAGGAGAAAAAGGAAGAGGAAAAAGAAGAAGACATAGAAAAAGAAGAAGAAATAAAAGAAGAAGAAGAAGAAGAAAACAAGACAAAGAAGAAGAAGAAGAAGAAGAGGAAGAAGAAAAGGAAGAACAAGAAGAACAAGAAGAAGAAAAAAGTTGGGGAAGAAGAAGAAGTAGAAGAGGAAGATGAGGAAGAAGAGGAAGAAGTTGAAGACAAACATGAAGAAGAAGAAGAAGAAGCAGAATAAGAAGAAGAAGAAGAAGAAGAATAAAATGATGAAGAAGAAGAAGAAAAAGAAGAATAAAATGATGAAGAAGAAGTAGAAGAAGAAGTGGAAGTAGTGATGGATTAGGGCCCAGAGGTTATAGATTAGGGATTAAGGAATGAAGGATTAGTTATTAGGTATAAAGGAATACAGATTAATGATTAGGGAGGGAGTGATAAGAGATTTGAGAGTTAACATTTATGCATTAATGTTTAAGAATTTTTGATTAGGGATTAGGGGGTAAATTTTTTTTAGGAAATAAATAATAAAGATTATGGTCTAAGGATTAAAGATTAAGGTTTAGGGATTATAGATGAAGGAACTAATGATTAGAGATTAGAGATTCTAGATTAAGAATTAAGGAATAGGTATTAGATATTAGTGATTTGAGATTAGTGATGTTGGATTCAGTTTTAAGGATTAGAGATTAAGGATTAGAGATAAAGGTATTAGGATTTGAAATAAAGATTTGGGATTAATGATTAATGATTTTGATTAAGTAATTAAGGATTAGGGATTAGAGATAATGGATTATAGATTAGGGATTACATATTAAGGATTATGGATTAAAGATTAAGAACCAGATATTAGGGTTGAAATAATAATTAGTGATTAAGAATAAGGGATTAGAGATTAAGGAGATGAAAGAATGAAGAAGGAAGAAGGAAGAAAGAAGAAGGAAGAAAGAAGAAGAAGAAGAGAAGGAAGAAGAAGAGGAAAATGTTGAAAAAGAAGAGGAATAAGAAGAGAGAATAAAAAAGAAAGATGAAAGAAGGAAGAAGGAAGAAGAAAAGATGAAGATGAAAGAAGGAAGAAAGAAGAAGAAAGAACAATGAAGAAAGAAGAAAGAAGGAAGAAGAAGAAGAAGAAGAAGGAGAAGGAGAAGCATAAGGAGGATGAGGAGAAGGAGGAGGAGAAAGAGAAGAAGAAGGAGAAGGAGAAGAAGATGGAGGAGGAGAAGGAGATGGAGAAAGAGTAGAAAAAGAAAAAGGAGAAGGAGAAAGACAAAGAAAGGTAATAGGAGAAGAAGGAGAAGAAGAAGAAGACGAAGGAGAAGATGAAGAAAGAGGGGAAGAAGAAGAAATAGAAGAACAAGATGAAGTAGTAGAAGAAGAGGAATAAGAAATATATGAAAACAAGGAGAAGTGGAAGAAGAGGAGGAACATAATGAGGAAGAAAAAGTAGTAAAAGAAGAAGTGGAAGATAAAGTAGTAGTAGAAGAAGAAGAAGAAGGAGAAGAAGAAGAAGAAGAAAAAGAAGAGGAAGATGTGGAAGATGATTAAGATGAAGAAGAAAATGAAGACGAAGAAGAAGAAGAAGAAGAGGAAAAAAAAGAAGAAAAAGAATAAGAAGAAGAAGATGAAGAAGATGAAGCAGAAGAAGAAGAAGAAGAATAGAAGAAGAGATGGATTAAGTATTAGAGATTAGGGGTTAGGATTAAGGAAAAGGGATTAAAGAGGGAGGGATTAGGGAATACAGGTTATGGATTAGGGAGTGAAGGATTGGGGATAAGATATTAGGTATTAGGGATTGTTGAAGAAGGGATTAGGTATTAGGTGTTAAGGATTAGGGTTTAGGGATTAAGGATTTGAGATTATTGATTATGGATTAATAATTATGGATTAAGGTTTAGAGATTAAGGATTGTGGATAAGGGATTACAGATGAGGAAATAAGTAATAATAATTAGGGATTATGGATTAAGAATTAGGGATTATGGATATGGAGTAAGGGATTAATTTTTAAAGGTTTAGAATAAGGGATCAAGGATTATGAATTAAGAAATAGGGATTATGGATTTAAGGTTTGTAATTAGTAATTTGGGATTAAGGATTAAGTATTAGAGATTTGAGATTAGGGATTAGGGATTAGAGATTAAGGGATTAAGATTAGGATTAGGGCTTACAGATTAGGGATTATGGATTAAAAATTACTTATTAAGGATTAGGGATTAGAGATTAAGGATGATATATTATGGATTAGGTATTATGGATTATAGATTAAGGATTAGGGATTAAGGATTAGGGATTAAGAAAAAAAGAAGAAGGTGAGGAATATGAAGAGGAAAAAGAAGAAGAAAAGGAAGAGGAAGCGAAAGAATAAAGAAGAAAGAAGAATGAAGAAAGATGAAAGAAGGAAGAAAGAATAAGGAAGAAGAAGAAGGATTGAGTAAGGAAGAAGGAAGAAGAAAAAAGAAAGAGAAAAGAAGAAATAAGAAATAAGAAATAAGAAATAAGAAAGCAGTAGAAGAAGAAGAAGAAGAAGAAGGAGAAGGAGAATAGGAGGACAAGGAGAAGGAGGAGGAGAATGAGAAGGAAATGGAGAACGAGAATGAGAAGGAGAAGTAGAACGAGATGGTGATGGAGATGGAGAAGGGGAAGGAGAAGATGAAAGATAGGGAGAAGGAGAAAAAGAAGAAAGAGAAGGACAAGGAGAAGAATAAGAAGAAGAAGGATGAGGAATAGAAATAGAAGAAGAAGAAGAAGAAGAAGAAGAAGACGAAGAAGAAGAGGAAGAAGAAAAAGAGGATGAAGAAGATGAAGAAGAATTACAAGAAAAGATGAAAATTTAGAAAAAGAAGGGGAAGAAATAAAAGAAGAAGAAGAGGAAGAAGAAGAAGTGGAAGATGATGATGAGGAAGAAGAAGAAGAAAATAAGAAGGGTAAGAAGAAGAAGTGGAAGATGATGATGAAGAAGAAGAAGAAAAAAATAAGAAGAGGAAGAGGAAGTAGTAGAAGAAGAAGTAGAAGAAGAAGAATAAGAAGAAAAAGAAGAAGCGTAAGATGTGGAAGATGAGATAAAAAAATAAGAAGAAAATGAGGATGAAGAAGAAAAAGAAGAGGAACAAGAAGAAGAAGAGGAAGAAAAAGAGAAAGAAGAAGAAGAAGAAGAGAAAGAAGAGATGGATTAGGGATTAAGGATTATAAGTTAGGGATTAAAGATTTGGGCTTAAGGAGTAAGGGATATAAGATTTGGTGTTAGGGATTAAAGATTAAGGATTATGGATTACAAATTCAAGATTTGGGTTTAGGGATTAAGGATTAGGGAGCAAGGATTAAAGAATAAGTAATAGATAATTAGGATTAAAGATTATGGTTAAAAGATTAGGGTTATTGATTTGGGATGAAGGGACTAATGTTTAAGGATTAGCGATTAGAGATTAAGGATTAAGGGATTATTTACTAAGGGTTGGGGATTAGGGATTTACGATTTGGGATAACGAATTTGAGAATAGAGATAACGGATTAAGGATTAGAGATTAGTGATTAGGGACTCAAGATTTAGGATTCATGATTATGGATTCGAGATTAGGGATTAAGGATCAGAGATTATGTGATTAGGATTAGCATTAAGGATTATGGATTAGGGATTAGAGATTAAGGATTAGGGACTAAGGATTAAAGGCTATGGATAAGGAATTAGAGATTATAGATTAAGGATTATGGATTATAAATTAGGGATTAGGGATTAAGCATTAGAGATCAAGTGTTAGGGATAAGGGTTTAAGGATTAAGGATTAACGATTAAGGATTAAAGATTACAGATTTGGGATTGTGAAATAGATTAGGGATTAAGGATTAGAAATTATGTATTAGGGATTAGGCTTTAGGGATAAGAGTTTAGGGATTACAGATTAGAGATTACGAATTAAGAATGGATTGGGGATTAGGGATTGAGGATTAGGGATAAGGGAATTGGGATTATGAATTTGTGATTAGGGATTACAAATTTAAGGATAAAGCATTAGGGATGGAGGGATTAAGGAGTAAAGATTAGAGAATAGGGATTAAGGATTACGAAGAAGAAGAAGAAGAGCAGAAGAAGAACAAGAACAAAGGGAAGAAGAAGAAAAAGAAGATGAAGACGAAGAGGAAGAAGAAGATGAATAAGTAGAAAAAGAATAACAAGAAGAAGAAGACCAAGAAGAAGAAGAAGAACATGAAGAAGAAGAAGAGGGAGAAAAAGAAGAAGAAGAAGAAGAAAGAGAAGGTGAAGGATTTGAAGAAGAAGAAGAAGAAGGAGAGGAGGAGCATGAAGAGGACAAAGAAGACAAAGAAGAAGAAGAAAAGGAAGATGAAGAAGAAAAAGAAGAAGAACAAGAAGAAGCGAGGAAGAAAAAGTTGAAGAAAAAGAAGAAGAAGAAGAAAAACAAAGTAGTAGAAGAAGAAAAAGAAGAAGAAGAAAAGAAGAAGAAGAAATAGAAGAGGAGGAAGAAGAAGATGAAGCAGGAGAACTAGATGAAGAAGAAGGAGAAACAGAAAAAGAACAAGTACAGAAACAAGAAGAGGAAGTAGAAGAGAAACAAGAAGAAGAAGAAGAAGAAGAAAAAGAAAAAGAAGAACAAGAAGAAATAAGAGAAGAAGAAGAAGAAGAAGAGGAAAAAGTAGAAGAGGAGGAAGAAGAATAAGATGTAGAAGACGAAGAATAAGAAGTGGAAGAAGAAGGAGAAGAAGAAGAAGAAGAGGAAAGGGAAGAAGAAGAAGAACAAAACGAAAAGGAAGAAGAAGTGGAAGAAGAAGAAGAGGAAGAAGAAGAGGAAGTTGGGGAAGAAGGAGACAAAGAAGGCAAAGATGAGGAAGAAGTAGAAGGGGGAGAAGAAGAAGAAGTAGTAGAAGAAGATGAAGAAGAGATAGATTAGGGATTAGAGGTTAGGATTAAGGACTAAGGATTAGGGAATGAACGATTTTCGATGAGGTATCAAGAAATATGGATTAAAGATTATGGAGGGAGGGATTAGTGATTTGGGCATTAGAAATTAGGGACTAAGGTTTAAGGATTAGGTATTAAGGATTAGGGCAGAGGGTTTTGCGAACAAGTAACAAGGATTTGAAATTATGAATTAGGGATTAAGGATTAAGGAATAGGGATTATGGATGAACAAATTAATGATTATGGATTAGTGAGTAGGGATTAAGAATTAATGTATTAATAATTGATAATTAGGGTTTAGGAATAAGGATTAGAGATTAGCGATTAGGGATTAAGGATTATGGATTGTAGATTAAGGATTAGAGATTAGAGTTTAGGTGTTACGGATTAGAGTTTAAGGATTAGAGATTACGTATTAGAGGTTAGGGATTAAGAATTAGTTATTAGGAATTAAGAAGATTAAAGAAGTAAGAAAGAAGAAGAAGAGTTATAAGATGAGGGAGGATAAAAAGAAGTAATTTGGAAGAAGGAGGAAGGAAAGAGGAAGAAGAAAGAAGAAAGAAGAAAGAAGGAAGAAGAAAGAAGAAATAAGAAAGAAGAAGAAGAAGAAAAGGAAGGAGATGGAGAAAGAAGAGGATGACAAGTAGGGGAAGTAGAAGGAGAAGGAGTAGTAGAAGGAGAAGGAGAAGAAGAAGGAGATTGCAAAGGAGTAAGAGAAGGAGAAGGAGAAGGAGAAGGAAAAGGACAAAGAAAATGGGAAAGAGAAGGAGAAGAAGAAGGAGAAGGAGAAGAAGAAGAAGAAGAAGAAGAAGAAGAAGAAGAAGAAGAAGAAGAAATAAAAGAAGAAGAAGAAGAAGAAGAAATAAAAGAAGAAGAAAAAGAAGAAGAAGAAGAAGAATAGGAAGAAGAAGAGGAACAAGAAGAATTAGAGAAGGAGAAGAAGAAGAAGAAGAGGAAAAAGAAGTGGAAGAAGAAGTGGGAAAATAAAAAAGAAGGAAGAAGGAAGATGCAAGAAGGAATAAGGAAGAAGGAAAGAGGAAGAAGAAATAAGAAAGAAGAAAGATGGAAGAAGAAGAAGAAGAAGAAGAAGAAAGGAAAAGAGAAAGAGAAGGAGGATGAGGAGAAGGATTAAGAGAAGGAGAAGAAGAAGAAGAAAGAGATGGAGAATGAAAAGGTGATTGAGAAGTAGTAATAGAAGGAGAATGAGAAGGACAAAGAAAAAGTGAAGGAGGAGAAGAAGGAGAAGGAGAAGAAGAAGAAGAAGAAGAAGAAGAAAAAGTATAAGAAAAAGTAGAAGATGAAGAAGAAGAAAGAGAAGAAGAAATAAAAGAAGAAGAAGAATAGGAAGAAGAAGAGGAATAAGAAGAACCAAAAAAGGACAAGAAGGAGAAGGAGAAGAAGAAGAAGAGGAAGAAGAAGAAGGGGAAGAAGAAGAGGAAGAAGAAGAAAAACAAGAAGAAGAAGAAGAAGTGGAAGACATAAAAGGAGGAGAAGAAGAAGTAGAAGAAGAAACAAAAAAAGAAGAAGAGGAGGAAGAAGAAGAAGAAGAGAAAAAGAAAAAGAAGAAGAAGAAGAAGAAGAAGGACAAAGGCAAAGCGAAGGAGGAGAAGATGAAGGAGAAGGAGAAGAAGAAGAAGAAGAAGAAAAAGTAGAAGAAAAAGTAGAAGATGAAGAAGAAGAAAGAGAAGAAATAAAAGATGAAGAAGAAGAAAAAGAAAAGAAGAACAGGAAGAAGAAGAGGAATAAGAAGAACCAGAAAAGACAAGAAGGAGAAGGAGAAGAAGAAGAAGAGGAAGTAGAAAATGGGGAAGAAGAAGAAGAAGAAGAAGAAGAAAAAGAAGAAGAAGAAAAAGAAGTGGAAGACATAAAAGGAGGAGAAGAAGAAGTAGAAGAAGCAGTAGAAAAAGAAGAGGAAGAAGACGTAGAAGAAGAAGAAGAATAAGAAGAAGAAGAAGAGGAAAATAAGGAAGTAGTGGAAGAAGAAGAAGAAGAAAATAAGGAAGAAGAAGAAGAAGAAGATGAAGAATTATTAAGAAGAGAAAGAAGAAGAAGAAGATAAAGAAAAAAGAAATAGAAGAATAAGACGATGAAGAAGAAGAAGAAGAGGTGGAATCCGAAGAGGAAGAAGCAGAAGAAGAAGAACAAGTAGAAAAAGAAGAAGAAGAACTAAAACTAAAAGTAGTAGAAGAAGAAGAAATAGAAGAAGAAGAAGAAGGAGAAGAAAAGAAGAAGAATAATAATAATTAGAAGAGGAAGAAGAAAAGAAGGAGAAGGAGGAGGAGATGAAGAACAAGGAGAAGAAAAGGAAGAAGAAAAACAAGTAGAGGAAGAAGAGGAGGTGGAGGAAGAAGAAGAAGAAGAAGAAGAAGTAGAGGAAGGAGAAGGAGAAGAAGAAGAAGAAGAAGAAGAAAAAGTAGAAGAAAAAGTACAACATGAAGAAGAAGAAAGAGAAGAAGAAATAAAAGAAGAAGAAGAAGAGGAAGACGAAGAGGAATAAGAAGAACCACAAAAGGACAAGAACGAGAAGGAGAAGAAGAAGAGGAAGAAGAAGAAAGAGAAGAAGCAGAAGAAGTGTAAGACAAAAAAGGAAGAGAAGAAGAAGAAGAAGAAGAAGAAGAAGCAGAAGAAAAAGAAGAAGTGGAAGAAGAAGAAGAAGAAGAGGAAGACAAGGAAGTAGAGGAAGAAGAAAAAGAAGAAGAAGAAAAATAAGGAAGAAGAAGAAGAAGATGATGATGATGAAGAATGATGAAGAAGATGAAGAAGAAGAAGAAGATAAAGAAAAAGAAATAGAAGAAGATGATGATGAAGAAGGAGAAGAAGTGGAGGTGGAATCAGAAGAGGATGAAGCAGAAGAAGAAGAACAAGTAGAAGAAGAAGAAGAAGAAGAACTAAAACTAAAAGTAATAGAAGAAGAAGAAGAAATAAAAGAAGAAGAAGAAGAAGAAGGAGAAGAAAAAGAAGAAGAAGAAGAAGTATTAGAAGAGGAAGAAGAAGAAGGAGACGGAGGAGCAGATAAAGAACAAGAAGAAGAAGAGGAAGAAGAAAAAGAAGTAGAGGAAGAAGAAAAAGAAGTAGAGGAAGAGGAGGAGGAGTAAGAAGAAGAAGAAGAAGAAAAAGAAGAAGAAAAGTAAAAAGAAGAAGTGGAAGAGGAAGAAGACATAGTAGTAGTAGAAGAAAAAGTAGAAGAAGGAGAAGAAGAGGAAGAAGAAGAAGAAGAGGAAGAAGAAGAAGAGGAGGAAGAAGAATATGAAGAAAAAGAAGAAAAAGTGGAAGAAGAAGAAGAAAAGGAAGACGAGGAAGAAGAGTAAGACAAAGAAGACAAAAATGAGGAGGAAGAAGAACAAGAAGGGGAAGAAGAAGAAGTAGATAAAGTAGAGGAAGAAAAGATATATTAGGGATTAAGGATCAGTGCTTAGTTATTAGGGACTAGGTATTTGGTATTTAGGGATATAGATTAAAGATTAGAGAGAGGGATTAGGGATTAAGGATTTATGAGTTAACAATTTTGGATTATTATTTAGAGCGTAGGGGTTAGGGATTAGGGACTAAGGATTAGGGAATAAATAATAAGGATTAAGGATTAGGGATTAGGGATTACAAATTAAGGATTTAGAATTGAGGGACTAATTATTTAGGATTAGGGGTTAAAGGTTATGTATTTAGGATTATGGATTAGAAATTAAGAAATATGTATTAGGGATTAAGGTTTATGGATTAGAGATCAGAGATTAGTAATGCAAGATTCAAGGTTAGATGTTAGAGATTAAAGATTAAGCAATTAAGATTAGCATTAGAGATTTGTGATTTTCGATTAAGGATTAGGTATTAGTAATTAAAGATTAAGGATTAAGGATTAGGGATTAAAGATTAAGGGTTAAGGACTAGGGATTAAAGATTAAGGATTATGAATTATTCATTATGGATTATAGATTATGTGTGGGAGATTAAGGATTTAGTATTAGGGATTAGTTTTTAGGGATTAGAAATTAGGGATTAAAATTAAGGATATGAGATTTAGGATGGATTAATAATTAGGAATTAAGGATTAGCGATTAGGGGCAATGGAATGGAAGAAGAAAGAAAAAAGATTGAAGAAGGAAGAAAGAAGAAGAAGAAGAGGAAGAATAAGAGGAAAAAAGATGAAGAAGAAGAGGATGAAGAAGAAGATGCAGAATAAAGAATATGGAGGAAGGAAGGAAGAACAAAGAAGGAAAAAAAAAGGAAGGAGGAAGGAAGATGGAAGAAGGAAGAAGAAAGAAGAAAGAAGAAGAAAGAAGGAAAAGAAAAAGAAGAAGTAGAAGGAGATGGAGAAGGAGGATTAGAGGAAAGAGGAGGAGAAAGAGAAGGAGGAGAAGGAGATGGAGTAGGAGAAGGAGAAGGTGAAGGAGAAGGAGAAAGACAAAGAGAAGGCAAAGAAGAAGAAGAAAGAGGAAGAGAAGGATGAGGAGGAGGAGAGGAAGAAGAAGAAGAAGAAGAAGTAGAAGAGGAGTAAGAAGAAGAGGAACAACAAGAACAAGAAAAGAAGGAGGAGAAGAAGAAGAAGAAGAAGAAGAAGAGGAAGAAGATGAGGAAGAAGAAAAAGAAGAAGAGGAAGAAGAAGTAGAAGAAGAAAAAGAAGAAGTGGAAGAAGAAGAAGTAGAAGAAGAAGAAGAGGAGGAAGATTTGGAAGAAAATGAGGAAGTAGAAAATGTGGAAGAAGAAGAAGAAGAAGACTAAGAGGGAGAAGAGAAAGAAGAAGAAGGTGAAGAAGAAGAGGAAGAAAAAGAAGAGAAATTACAGATGGATTAGAATTAATGATTACGGGTTAGGAAGTAGGGACTAAGGAATGATGGATTAGAGACTAAGTATCAGGGAATATGGATTAATGATTAAGGAGGGAGCAATTAGGGTTAGGGATGAAGGATTTAGGAGTTAGCAATTAGGGATTTATGTTTAGGGATTAAGGATTATGGGTTAAGGAGTATGGATTAAGGACTAAATAATAGGGATTAGGGGTCAGAGATTAGGGATTAAGGATTAGGAATTAGGGATGATGGATTAATGATTTGGGACTAGTGATTAAGGATTAAGAATTAAGGGATTAATTATTAAGGATTATGGATTTCAGATTAGGGATTAGGAAATAAGGATTAGGGATTAGGTATTAGAGATTAATGATTAGGAATGTTGAATTTAGGATTAGATTAGGGATTATAGAATAATGGATAAGCAATACCATTAGAGATTTAGGATAAGGGATTAAGGATTAGGTATTTATGATTAAGGATTAAGGTTTCAAGATTAGGGATTATAGATTATAGAATAGAGATTAGTGATTAAGTATTAGGGATTAGAGTTTAAGGATTAGAGATTAGGGATTAGAGGTCAAGGATTAAAGATTAAGGATTGGAGATTATGGATAGATTAGAGATTAAGGATTATGGATTAGGCATTAGGGATTGGGATTAATGGAAAGGGAGAAAGAAGAATGACGAAAGAAGAAAAAAGAAGAAAAAATGAAGAAGAAGAGGAGGAACAAGAAGAGGAAGGAGAAGAAGAAGAAGAAGAGAGGAAGAAGAAGAAAGAGAAGAAGAGGAAGAATAAAGAATAAGGAAGAAGGAAGAAGGATGACGAAAGGAGAAAGGAGGAAGGAAGATGAAAGAAGGAAGAAGGAAGAAGGAAGGAAGAAGAATAGAGAAGAAAGGAGAAAGAAGAAAGAAGAAGGAAGAAAGAATAAAGAAGGAAGAAGAAGAAGAAGAAGAAGAAGAAGAAGAAGGAGAAAGAGAAGGAGAAGGAGGACATGGAGAAGGAGGAGAAGGAGAAGGAGGAGAAGGAGAAGGAGATGGAGAAGGACAAGGAGAAGAACAAGGAGAAGGAGTAGGAGTAAGAGAATAAGAAGGAGAAAGACAAAGAGAAGGAGAACAAAAAGAAGAAGAAAAACCTAAAGAAGAAGAAGAAGAAGAAGAAGAAGAAGAAGAGGAAGAGGAATAAGAAGAACAAGAAAAGGAGGAGAAGAAGAAGAAGAAGAAAAAGGGGAAGAAGAAGAAGAAGAAGAAGAGGTATGCAAAGAAGAAGAAGAAAAGGACGAAGAAGAAAAAGAAGAGGAGGAAGAGGAAAAAGTTCAAGAAGTGAAAGATGAAGAAGAATTGGAAGAAGAGGAAGAAGAAGAAAATAAGGAAGAAGAAGAATAAGGGGAAGAAAAAGAAGATGAAGAAGAAGAGGGGGAAGAAGAGGAATAAGAAGAGGAAGAAAAAGAAGAAGAAGTGGAGGAAGAGATGGGTTAAGGATTTTGGGTTGGGGATTAAAGATTAAGGATTAAGGAGGAAGGGTTTAGGGATTATGTAATATAGATTACGTATTAGGGATGGATGGATTGGGGATTAGAGATTAAGTATTAGAGATTAGAGGTTTGGGATTCAGTGGGAAGTGATTGTGTGTTGGGTAATAAGGATTAGAGATTATAAATTAGTAATTAGGGATTAGGGTTTAGAGATTAAGGATTATAGATTAAGGAGTAAGGATTAGAGAATAAGCAATAGGAATTATGGATTACGTATTAAAGATTAGGGATGAAAAGATTAATGATTAAGGATTGCATATTAGGGATTAATGCTTAAGGTATTAATATTAAAGATTAAGGATTCAGGATTGGGGAATATAAATTAGGGAATAGGAATTAGGGATTAGAGATTAGTGATTAAGGATTAAGAACCAAGTTTTAGATATTAATGATTAAGGATTAGAGATTTGAGATTATGAATTGGTGATTATGGATTAGGCATTAGAGATTAGAGATTAGGGATTAGGGATTATAAAATAGGGATTAGGGATTAAAGATTATGAAGAATGAAGTAGAAGAAGAAGAGGAGGAAACATAGGAAAAAGAAGAAAAAGAAGAAGTAGAGGAAGAAGAAGAGGAAGAATAAAGAGGAAAGAACAAATAAGAGAAAAGAAAGAAGAAAGAAGATGGAAGAAAGAATAAGAAAGACAAAAGAAGGAAGGAGTAAGGAAGAAGGAAGATGATTGAAGGAAGAAGAAAGAAGAAAGGAGAAAGAAGAATGAAGAAAAGGGAAAGAAGAAGAAGAAGACGAAATAGAAGACGTAGAAGAAGGATGTGCACAAGGAGAAGGAGGAGAAGAAGGAGAAGGAGATGAAAAATGAGAAGGAGAAGAAATTTTGAATGGAGAAAGAGAAGGTGAAGGAGAAGAAAAACGATAAGAGGAAGTTGAAAGAGAGGGAAAAGAAGAACAAGAAGGAGAAGAAGAAGAAGAAGAAGAAATAGAAGAAGAAGAAGAAGAAGAAGAGAAAAAGAAGAAAAGAAGAAAAAAAGTAGAAGAGGTAGAAGAAGAGAAAGAATTATAAGAAAAGAAGAAAATTGTGAAGAAGAAGAAGGGGAAGAAGAAGAAGAAAAGGAGGAAGAAGTGGTAAAAATAGAAGACAATGAAGAAGAAGAAGAAGAGGAGGAGGAAGAAGAAGAAGGAAAGAAGAAGAAGAAGAAGTAGAGGAAGAAGAAGAAGAGGAGAAGGAGGAAGAAGAAGAACAAAAAGAGGAAGAAGTGGTAAAAATAGAAGATAATGAAGAAGAAGAAGAAGAGGAAGAAGAAGAATAAGAAGAAGAAGAGAAATAAGAAGAAGAAGAAGTAGAAGAAGAAGAAGAGGAGGAGGAGGAGGAGGAGGAAGGAGAAGAAGAAGAAGAAGAGTAATATGAGGTAGAAGAAAAAGAAGAAGATGAAGAAGAAGAGGATGAAGAAGAAGAAGAAGAATAATAATAAGAAGAAGGGGAAGAAAAAGATGAGAAATTAAAGGAAGAAAAGATGGATCAAGGACTAAGGATTTTGGGTTAAGGATTAGGGATTAAGGTGGGAGGGATATGGGATTAGATGCTAGGATTAAGGATTAGGGATAATAGACTAGGGATTATCAATTAATTATTAGGATTTAGGGATTAAGGATTGGGCATTAGGGAGTAAGGATTAAGGAATAAGTAATAGGGATTATGGATAAGGGATTAAGGTTAAGGATTAAGGATGATGGGATTAATGGTTAGGGATTAAGAATTAGGCTTTAAGGATTAAGGGATTAATTACTAAGGATTAGGGATAAGGGATTAGGGATTTTGGTTTTAGGATTACAAATTAAGGAATAAAGATTAGGGATTAAGGATTAGAGATTAGTGATTAAGGATTCAAGTTAAGGATTATGTATTCAAGGTTAGGGATTAAAGATTATTGATTAGGCGATTAGGAATTGGATTAGGATTTGGGGTTTCAAATAAGGGATTAGCCATTAAAGATTAAGGATTAAAGATTAGGGATTAAGGATTTGAAAGATAAGTGATTAGAGATTAGGGATTAGGGATTATAGATCATAGATTAGGGATCAGGTGTTAGAAATTAAGGTTTAGGAGGAGAAGAAGAAGAAGGAAAGGAGAAAAACAAATTGAGGAAGAAGAGATAAAAGAAGAAGAAGAACAACAAGAACATCAAGAACAAGAAGAAAAAGAAGAGGTACAAGAAGAGGAAGAAGAAGAAGAAGAAGATGAAGATGTAGTAGAAGTAGAAGAACAAGAATAAGAAGATGAAGAAGAGGAAGAAGAAGAAGAAGAATAGGATAAGAACAAAAGAAGAAGAAAAATTAGAAAAAGGAGGAGAAGAAGAAGATGAGGAAGAAGAGGAAGAAGAAGAAGACGAAGATGAGGAGAAGATGAAAAATAAGAGGAAGAAGAAGAAAAAATAGAGGAACAAGAAGAATTAGATAAAGAAGAAAAAGAAGAGATGGATTAAAGATTAAGATTAAAGGCCTAGGTATTTGGGATTAGCGATTGAGGAATGAAGGATTAAAGATTACGTATATAAGAATATGGATTGAAGATTTGGAAGGGAAGGATTAAGAATTAGTGATTAGGGATTTTTGAGTTAGCAAGGGATGAGTTATTAGTGATTGGGTATTAAGGATTAGTGTTTAAGTATTAGAGATTAGGGAGTAGGGATTAAGAATTAAAGATAAAGGATTGTTGATTAGGGATGGATATGTGATTAGGGATTAAGGATTATGGATTAAGGAGGAGGAAGGAAGATGGAAAAAGAAGAAAGAAGAAAAAAAAAGAAACAATGAAGAAGAAGAAGAGGAGGAAGAAGTAGAGAAAAAAGCATAAGAAGTAAAAGAAGAAGAAGTGGAAGAATAAAAGGAAAAATAAAGAAGAAGGATGAAAGAAGAAGGAAGGAGGAAGGAAGAAAGATGAAGGAAGAAGGAAGAAGAAAGAAGCAAGAAGAAAGAAGAAAGAAAAAAGAAGAAAGAAGTAAGAAGAAGAAGAAGAAAAACAAGAAGACGAAAAAGAAGGAGGCGGAGAAGGAGAAGTAAGACGAGCAGAAGGAGGAGAACAAAGAGAAGGAGAAGGAGAAGGCGAAGGAGAAGGAGAAGGAGATGGAGAAGGAGAAGGAGAAGGAGAAGGAGTAGGAGAAGGAGAAGGAGTAGGAGAAGGAGAAAGACAAAGAGAAGGAGAAAGAGAAGGAGAAGAAGAAGGAGAAGGAGAAGAAGAAGAAGAAGAAGAAGAAGAAGAATACGAAATAGAAGAAGAAGAAGAAGAAGAGCGAATGCAAGCGGAATAAGAAGAACAAGAAAGGAAAGAGAAGGTGAAGAAGTAGAAGAGGAAGAAGAAGATGAGGAACAAGAAGAAGAAGAAGAAGAGGAAGATGATGAAGAAGATGATGAAGAAGAAAAGGAAGAAGAAGAAGAAGAAGAAGAAGAGGATGCAGAAGAAGGAGAAGAAGAAGAAGAGGAAGAAGAAGAAGAAGAGGAAGATGTTGAAGGAGAGGTAAAAGGAGAAGGAGAAAATGAGAAAGAAGAAGAAGAAGAGGAAGAAGATGAAGAAGAGGGAGAAGAAGATGAAGGAAAAGAAGAAGAAGAAGAAGAAGAGAAGGAAGAAGAAGAGGGATTAGAGATTAAGGAATGAAGGATTAGAAATAAGGGATAAGGGAATAGAGATTTGGGATTAAAGGTTAGAGATTAGTGATTAAGAATATAGAAGTTAAAGTTAGATATTAGACATTAGGGATTAGAGATTAATGATTTAGGATTCCAATTTGAGATTAAGTATTAGGGATTCGTGATTAAGGATTAGAGATTTGGTATTAGAGATTATTGATGAGGGATCATGAATCATAGATTAGGGATTAAGGATTAGGGATTAGAGTTTAGAGATTAAAGATTAGGAATTAGATATTAGGGACTAAAGATTAAGGATTAGAGATTAAGGATAGATTAGTGATTTGGGATTAAGGATTAGGGATTAAGGATTAAAGAGAAGGAAGAGGGTAGAAGGAAGATGGAAGAAAGAAGAAAGAAGAAAGAAGAAGAAGAAGAGGAGGA
Organism: Vanilla planifolia; assembly: GCA_023846275.1. Taxonomy (NCBI): domain Eukaryota; kingdom Viridiplantae; phylum Streptophyta; class Magnoliopsida; order Asparagales; family Orchidaceae; genus Vanilla; species Vanilla planifolia. The sequence goes on along the minus strand of JAIUJO010000390.1, from coordinate 366,172 downwards.
AAAAGAAGAGGGGGAAGAAGAAGAAGAGGAAGAAGTAGAGGAGGAATAAAGAAGGAATAAGGAAGAAGCAAGAAGGAAGAAGGAATAAGGAAGTAGGAAGGAAGAAGAAAGATGGAAGAAAGAAAGAGTAAGGAAGAAGGAAGAAGGAAGAAGAAAAAAGAAAGAAGAAAGAAGAAAGAAGAAAGAAGAAAGAAGAAAGAAGGAAGAAGAAGAAGAAGAAGAGGTTAAGAATTAAAGATTAAGGAATAAAGATTAGGGATGGATCAATGATTAGGGATTAAGGATTAGGGATTAAGAAGAAGGTAGAAAGAAGAAAGATTAAAGAAGAAAGAAGAAGGAAGAAAGAATAAAAAGAAGAGAAGGAAGAAGAAGAGGAAAAAGAAGAGGAAAAAAGAAGAAGATGAACAAGAATAAGAAAATAAAGAAGGAAGAGGGAAGAAGGGAGAAGGAAGAAGGAAGAAGGAAGGAGGAAGGAAGAAGGATGAAGGAAGAAGGTAGAAAAAAGAAGAAAGAGGAAAGAAAAAGAAGAAAAAAGGAAGAAGAAGAACAATAAAAAGAAGAAGGAGAAGGAGAAGGAGGATGAGGAGGAGGAGGAGAAGAAGAAGGTCAAGGAGAAAAAGAAGAAGTAGATGGAGACGGAGAAGGAGAATGAGGAGTAGGGGTAGGGCAAGGAGAAGGAGAAGGAGAAGGAGAAAGAGAAAGACAGAGAAGGAGAAGGAGACGAGGAAGGGGAAGGAGAAGATCATGATGAAGAAGACGAAGTAGTAGAAGACGAAATAAAAGAAGAATAAGAAGATGAAGAAGAAGAAGAAGAAGAAGAAGAAGAAAAAGAAGAGTAATAAGATGAACAAGAAAAGAAGAACAAGAAGAAGAAGAATAAGAAGAGGAAGAAAAAGATGAGAAGAATAAGAAGAAGATGAAGAAGACGAAGAAGTGGAAGAAGAAGAAGAAGAAAAAGAAGGAAAACAAAAAGAGGAAGAAGAAGAAGAAGAAAAAGAAAAGGAAGAAAAAGAAGTACAAGAAGAAGAGGAAGATGTGGAAGAAGAGCTAAAAGAAGAAGAAAATGACGAAGAATAAGAAGATGAAGAAGAAGAAAATAAGGAGGAAGAAGAAGAAAGAAGAAAATCAGGACGAAGAGATGGATTAGGAATTATAGGTTAAGGGTTAAGGATTCGGGATTAGGGATTAGAGATTAACTAATGAAGGATTAGAGACTTAGGATTAGGGATTAGGGATAAGTGAATAGTGATTTATGATTACAAATTACAGATTAGTGATTAAGGATGCAGGTTTTAGCATTAGATATTAGAGATTAATGGATTGGGATTACTATGAGAATAAGGATTATGGACTAAGGATTAAGGATTAATGATTTTTGATTAATGATTAGGGATAACAGATTAGAAATCAGAGATTAAGAATTAAGGATTATAGATTAAGGATAAGGGATTAAGGATTAGGTATTAGGGATTAGAGTTTAGGGATTAAAGGTTAGGGAATAGAGGTTAGGGATTAAAGAATAAAGATTGGAGATTAAGGATGGATTAGTAATTAAGGATTAAGAACTAGGGATTAGGGATTGGGGATTAATGGGAAGGAAGAAGGTACAAGAAAGATGGAGGAAAGAAGAAAGAAGAAAGAAGAACAAAGAAAGAAAGAAGAAGAGGAGGAGGAAAAAAGAAGAGGAAGAAGAAGAAGAAGAAGAGGAATAAAGTAGAAGGAAGAAGGAAGAAAGGAGGAAAGAAGAAGGAAGACAAAAGAAAGAAAGAGGAAGGAAGAAGTAAAAAAGAAGAAAGAAGAAAGAAGAGAGAAGGAAGAAGAAGAAGAAGAAGAACAAGGTGAAAGAGAAATAGAAGGAGGATGAGGAGAAGGAGGAGAAGGAAGAGGAGAATGAGTGGGAGAAGGAAATGGTGATGGAGAAGGAGAAGGAGGATTAGTAGAAGGAGAAGGAGAAGCGAAGGAAAAAGAGAAAGACAAAGAGAAGGAGAAGAAGAAGAAAAAGAAGAAGAAGAAATAGAGGTAGAAGAAGAAGAAGTGGAAGAAGAAGAAGAGGAATAAGAAGAATAAGAAAAGAAGAAGAAGCAGAAGAAGAAGAAAAGTCAGAGGAGGAAGAAGAGGAAGAAAAAGAAGAAGAAGAAAAGGAAGATGAGGAGGACGAAGAAGAAGAAGAAGAAGAAGAACAAAAAAGTATTTGAAAAAGAAGAAGAAGAAGGAGAAGATAAAGAAAAAGAAGAAGAAGAAGAGGATGAGACAGATATGGATGAAGAAGAAGCAAAATGAGTAGGAAGAAGGAGAAGAAGAAGACAAAGAGGAGGAGGAAGCAGAAGAGGAAGAAAAAAGAGGAAAAGGAAGAAGAGATGGATGAGGCATTAGTGATTAGGGTTAGGTATTATGGATTAGTGATTAAGGAGGGAAGAATTAAAGATTAGAGATTAAGTATTTGGGATTAAGGAAATGGATTAAGGAGGGAGTGATTAGGTAATAGGAAATAGGGATTAGGGATTAAGGATTTTGGATTAGCAATTAAGGATTAGGGACAAGGGATTAAGGGTTATGGATTAGGGAGTAGGGATTAGGGAATAAGTAATAGGAATTAGAGATTAAGGATTAAGAATTATGAATTATGATGAAGGGATTAATGATTAAGGATTATAGATTAGGGATTAAGGATTCATGGATTAATGTTTAAAAATTAAGTATTTCAAATTGTGGATTATGAATTAGAGAATAGGTGTTAGGGATTAAAGATTACTGATTAGGGATTAAAAATAAGGTATTAGAGATTAAAGATTTGAGATTATTGATTAGTGATTAAAGATTGAGGATTAAGGGTTAGGGATTAGAGATAAGGGATTATGGATTATAGATTAGGGATTAGTGATTCGAAAGCACTAAAAAGAAGAAGAGACAGAAGAAGAAGAAGAAGAATAAGAAGAGGAAGAAAAAAAAAGAAAGAAGAAAGAAGAAGGAAGGAGGAAAAAATAAGAAAGAAGGAAGAAGGAAGAAGGAAGAAGGAAGGAGGAAGGAAGAAAGAAGAAGGAAGATGAAAAAAGAAACAAGAATTAAGAAAGAACAAAGTAGAAGGAAGTAGTAGAAGAAGAAGAAGAAAAGGAAGAGAAGTGAAAGGATGAGGACAAAGAGAAGGAGGTGAAGGACAAGGAGATGATAAGCAAGAAGGAGAAGGAGAAGGAAATGAAGAAGGAGAAGGGGGAGTAGGAGAATGAGAAGGAGAAGCAGAAGGAGAAGGAGAAAGATAAAGAGGAGGAGAAGGAGAAGAAGAAGGAGAAAGAGAAGAAGAAGAAGAAGAAGAAGAAGAAGAAAAAGAAGAAGAAGAAGAAGAAATCGAAGATGAAGAAGAAGAAGAATAAAAAAGGAGAAGAAGAGGAAGAAAAAGAACAAGAAAAGAAGAAAATAGAGAAAAAGAAGAAGGGTAAGAAGAAGAGCAGGAAGAAGAAAAAATAGAAGAAAATAAAGAATAAGAAGAACATGAAGAAGAAGAGAAAGATGAAGAAGAAAATGAATAAGAAGAAGAAAAAGATTAGAAGAAAGAAGAGGAAGATAAACAAGAAGAAGATGAAGAATAACAAGAATAAGAAGAAGACAAGGAATATGAGGAAAATGAAGAGGAAGAAGAAGAGGAATATGAGGTAGAAGAAGAAGAAGAAGATTAAGTAGAAGAAAAAGAAGTGGAAGAAGAAGAAGAAGAAAAGGATTAGGGATTACAGATAAGGTGTTAAGGATTAGGGTTTAGAGATTATGGTGGGAGGGATATGGGATTAGTTTTTAAGGATTAAGGGTTAGGGATTAGAGATTAGGGATTAAGGATATCAATTAGGAATAAGGGTTTGGGGATTAAGGTCTTAGAATTAGGGAGCAAGAATTAAGGAATAAGTAATCAAAATTGACGATTAAACTGAAGGGGTTAATGATTAGGGATTATTGATTAAGGATTAAGGATTAAGGGATTAATTTCTAAGGATAAAGCATTTGATATCTAGGATTAGGGATAACGAATTAAAGAATAGAGATTAAAGATTTAGCATTAAAGATCAGTGATTAGGGATTTGAGATTTAAGATTATTTATTAGGGATTATAGGTTAAGCAATTAGGATTATAATTAGGGATTATAGATGAGGGATTAGGAGCTAAGGATTAATGATTAGAGATTAAGGATTATGGATTATCGATTATAGATTAAGAATTAGAGATTAGGGATCAGGTATTAGAGATAATGGTTTAGGGATTAGAGGTTAGGGATTAAGTATTAAGGATTAGGGATTTAGAATTAAAGATTAGAGATTTGGAAATGATGGACCAATGATTATACATTAAAGATCACTGATTAGAGATTAGGTGGGGAGGGATTAAGGTGTAGGGATTACGGAATAAAGAATAAGTATAGCAAAGTAGAACAAGGAGGAGAAGAAGAAGAAGAGGAAGAAGAAGAAGAAGAACAAGTTGATGATGAACAAGAAGAAGATGAGGAAGAAGTTGAATATGAAGAAAAAGAAGGAGAGGAGAAGAAAGAGAAGGAGAAGGATGAGGAGGAGGAGAAGAAGAAAAAGCAGAAGAAGAAGAAGAAGAAGAAGGAGAAATAGTAAAAGAAGTGAAAGAAGAAGAGGAAGAAGAGGAAGAAGAAGAAGAAGAAGAAGAAGAAGAAGAAGAAGAAATAAGAGGAAGAAAAGAAGAAGTAGAAGAATAAAAGAATAAGAGGAGGAAGAAGAAGAAGAAGAAAAAGAAGAAGATGTAGAAGTAGAAGTAGAAGAAGAAGAATGAAAAGAAAAAAGTAGTACAAGAAGAAGAAAATGAAGAAGTAAAAGAAGAAGTAGAAGAAGAAGAAGAAGAAGAAAAAGAAGGAGAAGAAGAAGAAGAAGATGAAGAAGAAGTAGATGATGAAAAGCAACCTGAAGAAGAGGAAGAAGAACAACAAGAATATGAAGGATTAGGGATTTGGGCTTATAGAGTAGAGATTAAAGATTAGGGCTTAGGGATCTAAAATTAAGGAAGGAGGGATTAGGTATTATAGATTAGGAATTAGGGATTAGAGATGAGGAGGATCAGTGATTAAGGATTGAGTAAAAGGAGGATGAGGAGGAGAAGAAGAAGAAGAAGAAGAAGAAAGAAGAAGAAGAAGAAGAACAAAGAAAGAAGAAGAAAAACACAAGAACAAAGAAGAAGAAACAAGATGAAAGAAGAAAGGGGAAAGAAGAAAGAAGAAATAGGAAAAAAGAAAGAAGGAAGAAGGAGAAAGAAAGAAGGAAGAAAAAGAAGGAAGAAGGTAGAAGGAATAAAGAATAAGGAAGAAGAAGGAAGGAATGAGAATAGAAGATTAAAGAAGGAAGAAGAAATAAGAAAGAAGAAAGTGGAAATAGAAGGAAGATGAAGCAAGATGTTGAAATAAAAGGAGAAGAAGAAGAAGAAGAAGAAAAAGAAGAAGAAGAAGAAGAATAATAATAATAAGAAGAGGAAGAAGAAGAAGAAGAAGAAGATGATGATGATGATGATGATGAAGAAGGAGAAGAAGAAGAAGAAGAAGAAGAAGAAGCAGCAGAAGAAGAAGAAGAAGAAGAAGAAGAAGAAGAAGAAGAGGAAGAAGTGGAAAAAGAGGAAGAAGAAGAGGAAGAATGGGAAGAAGAAGAAGAAGAAGAAGAAGAAGAAGAGAAAGAAGTAAAAGAAGAGGAAGAAGATGAAGAGGAAGAAAGAGAGGAAGATGAGCCAGAAGAGTAAGAGGAAGAAGTGGTAAAAGAGGAGGAAGAAGACGAAGAAGTAGAACAAGAGGAAGAAGATGAAAAGGAAGAAGTGCAAGAAGAAGAGGAAGAAGTTGAAGAAGAAGAAGAAGATGATGATGATGATGAAGAAGAAGAAGAGGATGATGAAGAAGAAGAAGAAGTAGGGGAAGAAAGGATGAAGATGAGGAAAAAGAAAAAGAAGATGAAGAAGAATAAGAGAAGAAGAAGAAGAAGAAGTTATAGTAGAAGAAGAAGAAAAAGAAGAAAAGAGGAAGAAGAACAACAAGAAGATGAAGAAGAAGAGGAGGAGGAAGAGCAAGAAGAAGAAGTGGAATTAAGGAGAAGAAAAAGAAGGAGAAGAGGAAGTAGCAAAAGAAGAAGTGGAAGAAGAAATATTAGAAGAGGAAGCTAAAGGAGAAGAAGTAGATGATGATGAAGAGGAAGAAGAAGAGGAAAAAGAAGAGGAAAAAATGGAAGAAAAAGAAGAAGAAAAAGTAGAAGAAGAAGAAGAAGAAGGAGAATAAGAAGGAATAGTTAAACAGAAGAAGAAGAAGAAGAAGAAGAGAAGAGGGAGAGGAGAAAAATAAGAATAGGAAGGATAAGGAAAAGGAGAAGAAGTAGGAAAAGAAGAAAAGGAAGATGAAGGAGAAGTAGAAGAAGTGGAATAAGAAGACGAAAAAGATGAAAAGGAAGAAGAAGAAGAAGAAGAGGAAGAAGAAGAAGAAGAATAAGAGAAGAAGAAGAAGAAGAAGATGATGATGATGATGAAGAAGAGGAAGAAGAAGAAGAAGAAGAAGAAGAAGTAGAAGATGAAGAGGAAGAAGAAGAAGAAGAAGTAAAAGAAGAAGAAGAAGAAGAAGAAGAAGAAGAATAAGAGAAGAAGAAGATGAAGAAGAAGAAGAAGAAGATGATGAAGAAGAGGAAAAAAAAGAAGAAATAGAATTAGAAGAAGAAGAATAATAAAATGAAGAAAAAGTAGTAGTAGAAGAATAAGATGAAAAAAAGATGTACAAGGAGAAGAAGGAGAACAAAAAAAAGGTATTATGCATTTATGATTAAGGATTATGGAGAGAATAGGGATTTGGGATTTAGGATTAGAGATTCGTGATTATGATTTAGGGGTTAGGAATTTGCGATTTGGGAATAGTGATTAGAGTTAGGGTTTATGAACTCGGGATAAGAGATTATGGATTACGGCTTAGGGAATAGGGGTTTAGGGATTAAAAATTAAGGATTAAGAATTAGGGATTAGAAATGAAGGGATTATGGAATAGGGATTATGTATTAGGGATTAAGGGACAAGTATTAAGGATTAAGGATTAAACAATAGGGATTAAAGGTAAAGGATTTAGGATTAGGAATTAGGGATGATGATGATGATGATGATCAACATGAAGAAGAAGAAGAAAAAAGAAGAAGAAGAGGAAAAAGAAGAAGTAGACGAAGAAGAAGAAGAAGAAGAAGAGGAGGAGGATGAAAAAGAAGTAGAAGAGGAAGAAGAAGGAGAAAAGGAAGAGAAGTAAGAAGAAGAAGAAGATGACATGATGATGTAGAAGAAGAAGAAGAAGAAGAAGAA
>JAIUJO010000390.1:311366-356366 GCA_023846275.1 Vanilla planifolia | reverse complement strand
AAGAAGAAGAAAAAATAGACAAAGAAGAAGAGGAAGAAGAAGAAGAAGAGAGAGAAGAACAGAAGATGAGGAAAATGAAGAAGAAGAAGAAGAAGAAGAAGCAGACAAAGAAATAGAAGAGGAAGAAGAAGATAAAGAAGAAGAAGAAGAAGAAGTAGAAGAGGTAGAAGAAGCAATGGAAGAGGATGAAGAAGAAGACGAAGAATAAAACAAGAATAAGAATAGGAAGAAGAAGAAGAAGAAGAAGATGATGATGATGAAGAAGAAGTAGAGGAAAAAGATGAACAAGAAGAAGAAGAAGAAGAAGAGTGAGAAGAGGAAGAAAAGTAAGAAGAAGAGGAAAGATAGAAAGAAGAAGAAGAGGAAGAAGATGAAGAAGTTGATGGAGAAGAAAAAGAGGAAGACGAAGAAGAAGAAAATGAAGAAGAAGCAAATGAAGAGGAATAAGAAAAAGCAGTGGAGGAAGAAGAAGAAGAGCAAGAAGAAGAAGAGGAAGAAGTGGAAAAAGAAGCGAAATAAGTAGAAGACAAAGAAGAAGAAGAAAAATAGGAGAAGAAAAAGATGAAGAAGAGGAAAAAGAAAAAGAAGAAGAAGAAGAAGAAGAGAAGAAGGAGAAGAAGAAGAAAACGAAGAAGAAGAAGATGATGTAGAAGAGGAAGAAAAACAAGAGTAAGGAGAAGATTTTTATAAAGAAGAAGAAGAAGAAGTTGACAAAGAAGAAGAAGAAGAATAAAAAGAAGAGGAAGAAGAAGAAGAAATGCTAGAAGAAGAAGAGGAAAAGGTAGAAAAAGTGGAGGAGGAGGAAGAAAAAGAAGAAGAAGAAGAGGTAGAAAGAAGATGAAGAGCAAGAAGAAGAAGTGGAAGAAGAAGAAAAGGAAGAAGAGGAAGAAGAAGAGGAAGACGTGGAAGAAAAAGTTAAAGAAGAAGAAGAAGAAGAAGAAGAAGAAGAAGAAGAAGAAGAAGATAATGAGGAAGAAGAAGAAGAAGAAGGAGAAGAAAATTATGAAGAAGAGGAAAAAGAAGAAGAAGAAGAAGAAGAAGAAGAGAAGAAGAAGAAGAAGAAGAAGAAGAGGAGGAGGAGGAGGAAGAGGAAGAAGAGGAACAAGAAGAAGAAGAGGAATTAAGGAGAAAAAGAAGAAGAAAAACAAGAATAAGAAGAAGTAAAAAAAGAAGAGGAAAAGGTAGTAGTAGTAATGGAAGAAGGAAAAGAAGAAAGAGAATTAAAAGAAGAAGAAGTTGAAGAAGAGCAAGAATAAGATGATAAAGAAGAGGAGAAGAAGAAGAAGAAGAAGAAGAAGAAGAAGATGAAGAAAAGGAAGAAGAAGAGGAAGAAGAGGAAGAAGAAGAGCAAAAAGAAGAAGTGGTAGAACAAGTAGAAGAAGTGAATGAAGAAGTGGAAGCATAAGAAGAAAAATAAAAAGAAGAAGACGAAGAAGAAGAGGAAGAACAAGAACATGAAGAAGAAGATGAAAAGGAAGAAGAAGAAAAAGAAGAAGAGGAGGATGAAGTAGAAGAAGAAGAAGAAGAGATCGAAGAAGAAGTGGGGGAAGAGGAAGAAGAAGAAGAAGAATAAGAAAAGAAGAAGATTAAGAAGTTGAAGAAGAGTAAGAAGAAGAAGAAATAGACAAAGAAGAAGAGGAAAAAGAAGAAGAAGATAGAGAAGAAGTAGAAGATGAGGAAGAAGAAGAAGAAGAAGAAGAAGTAGACAAAGAAATAGAAGAGGAAGAAGAAGAAGAGGAAGAAGAAGAGGTAGAAGAAGCAATAGAAGTGGATGAAGAAGAAGATGAAGAAGCAGAAAACAAGAATAAGAATAGGAAGTAGAAGAAGAACAAGAAGAAGATGATGATGAAGAAGAAGTAGAAGAAAAAGATGAACAAGAAGAAGAAGAAGAAGAAGAAGAGTAAGAAGAGGAAGAAAAGGAAGAAGAAGAGGAAAGAGTGAAAGAAGCAGAAGAGGAAGAAGATGAAGAAGTTGATGGAGAAGAAGAAGAGGAAGAAGAAGCAGTGGAGGAAGAAGAAGAGCTAGAAGAAGAAGAGGAAGAAGTTGAACAAGAGGCAGAATAAGTAGAAGACAAAGAAGAAAAAGAAGAAGAAAAATAAGAGAAGAAAGAGATGAAGAAGAGCAAAAGAAGAAGAAGAAGAAGAAGAAGAAAACGAAGAAGAAGAAGATGATGAAGAAGAGGAAGATAAAGAAGAGTAAGAAGAAGAAGTTGACAAAGAAGAAGAAGAAGAAGAACAAGAAGAAGAGGAAGAAGAAGCAAAAGAAGAGGAAGAAAAAGAAGAAGAAGAAGAAGAAGAAGAAGAAGAAATGCCAGAAGAAGAAGAAGAGGAAAAGGTATAAAAAGAGGAGGAAGAAGAAGAAGAAGATGAAGAAGAAGAAGAGGTAGAAAGAAGATGAAGAACAAGAAGAAGAAGAGGAAGAAGAAGAAAAGGAAGAAGAGGAAGAAGAAGAGGAAGATGTAGAAGACAAAGTTAAAGAAGAAGAAGAAGAAGAAGAAGAAGAAGAAGAAGATAATGAGGAGGAAGAAGAAGGAGAAGAAAATGATGAAGAAGAGGAAAAAGAAAAAGAAGAAGAAGAAGAAAAGAAGAAGAGGAAGAAGAAGAACAAGAGGAGGAGGAGGAAGTAGGAGAAGAGGAACAAGAAGTAGAGGAGGAATTAAGGAGAAAAAGAAGAAGAAAAACAAGAATAAGAAGAAGAAGTAGAAAAAGAAGAGTAAAAGATAGTAGTAGTAATGCAAGAAGAAGAAGAAGAATTAGAAGAAGAAGAAGTTGAAGAAGAGCAAGAAAAAGAAGTGGTAGAAGAAGAAGAAGAAGTGCATGAAGAAGAGGAAGCAAATGAAAAAAAATAAAAAGAAGAAGTCAACAAGAAGAGGAAGAAGAAGAAAAACAAGAAGAAGATGAAAAGGAAGAAGAAGAAGAAGAAGAAGAAGAAGAAGAAGAAGAAGAAGATTAAGAAGAAGAAGAAGAAGAAGATGATGATGATGACAAAGAAGAAGAAGAAAAAGAAATAGACAAAGAAGACGAGGAAAAAGAAGAAGAGAGAAGAAGTAGAAAATGAGGAAGAAGAAGAAGAAGAAGAAGAAGAAGTATACAAAGAAATGGAAGAGGAAGAAGAAGAAGAAGAAGAAGAAGAGGTAGAAGAAGTAATAGGAGAGGATGAAGAAGAACACGAAGAAGAAGAAAACAAGAATTTGAATAGGAAGAAGAAGAAGAAGAAGAAGATGATGATGAACAAGAAGAACAAGTAGAAGAAAAAGATGAACAAAAAGAAGAAGAAGAAGAAGAAGAAGAAGAAGAGTAAGAAGAGGAAGAAAAGGAAGAAGAAGATGAAAAAGTGAAAGAAGAAGAAGGGGAAGAAGATGAAGAAGTTGATGGAGAAGAAGAAGAGGAAGATGAAGAAGAAGAAGATGTAGAAGAAGCAAATGAAGAGGAAAAAGAAGCAGTGAAGGGAGAAGAAGAAGTGCTAGAAGGAGAAGAGGAAGAAGTGGAAAAAGATGCAAAATAAGTAGAAGGCAAAGAAGAAGAAGAAGAAGAAGAAAAAAAGGAGAAGAAAGAGATGAAGAAGAAGAAAAAGAAAAAGAAGAAGAAGAAGAAGAAGAGAAGAAGAAGAAGAAGAAAATGAAGAAGAAGATGATGATGAAGAAGAGGAAGAAAAAGAAGAGTAAGAAGAAGAAGTTGACAAAGAAGAAGAAGAAGAACAAGAAGAAGAGGAAGAAGAAGCAAAAGAAGAAGAAGAAAAAGAAGGGCAAAAAGAAATGCCAGAACAAGAAGAGGAAAAGGTAGAAAAAGAGGAGGAGGAGGAAGAAGAATAAAAAGAAGAAGAAGAGGTAGAAAGAAGATGAAGAACAAGAAGAAGACGAGGAAGAAGAAGAAATGGAAGAAGAGGAAGAAGAAGAGGAAGAAGTAGAAGACAAAGTTAAAGAAGAAGAAGAAGAAGAAGAAGATAATAAGGAAGAAGAAGAAGAAGAAGAAAGAGAAGAAAATGATGAAGAAGAGGAAAAAGAAAAAGAAGAAGAAAAAGAAGAGAAGAAGAAGAAGAAGAAGAAGAGAATGAAGAGGAAGAGAGAGAAGAAGATGATGATGAAGAGGAATTAAGGAGAAGAAGAAGAACAACAAGAACAAGAAGAAGAAGAAATAGTAAATGAAGAGGAAAAGGTAGTAGTAACGGTAGTAGTAGTAGGACAAGAAGAAGAAGAATTAGAAGAAGAGGAGGAAGAAGAAGAAGAAGAATAAGAAGAAGAAGAAGAAGAAAAAGTTGAGAAGAAGAAGAAGAAGAACAAGAGGAAGAAGAGAAAGAAGAAGAGGAAAAAGAAGTGACAGAAGAAGTGGAAGACGAAGAAGAAGAGCATGAGGAGAAGGAGGCAGAAGAAGAAAAAGAAAAAGAAGAAGACAAAGAAGAAGAAGAAGAAGAAGAGGAAGAAGAAGAAGAAGAAAAAGAAGAAGAAGATAAGGAAGAAGTCGAAGATGAAGAGGAAGACAAAGATGAAGAAGAAGAAGAAGAGATAGAAGAAGAAGAGGAAGAAGAAAAAGAAGAGGAAAAAGTTGAAGAAGATGAAGAAGAAGAAGACGAAGAAGAAGAAGAGGATGAAGAAGCAAAAGATGAGGAAAAAGAAGAGGAGGAAGAAGAAGAAGAAGAGCTAGAAGAAGAAAAGGAAGAAGTTGAAAAATAGGTAAAAGAAAAAGAAGCAGATGCAAGAAGAAGAGGAAGAAGAAGAGGAAGAAGAGAAAGAAGAATAGAAAGAAGAAGAGGAAGAGAAAGAAGAAGAAGAAGAAGAAAAAGAAGATGTTGAAGAAGATGATGAAAAAGGAGAAGAATAAGAATAATAATAATAAGCAGGAGAAGAAGAAGAAGAAGAAAAAGATTAAGAAAAAGAAAAAGAAGAAGAAGAGAAGAAGAAGAAAAGATGAAGAAGAAGGAGAAGAAGAAGAAGAAGATCAGGAAGAAGAAGGAGAATAGTTAAGGAGAAGAAAAAGGAGAAGTGGAAGAAGAAGAAGAAGAATAAGAAGAAGAAAAAGTAGAAGAAAAGAGGAAAGAAAAAGTGGAAGAAGAATAGGAAGAAGAAGCAAAAGAAGAAGAAAAAGAAAAAGAATAACTAAAAAAAGTGGAAGAAGCAGAGGAAGAAGAATAAGTGCTAAAAGAAAAAGAAGAAGAGGTTGATGAAGTAGTAGCAGCAAAAGAAGAAGAAGAAGAAGAAGAAGAAGAAGAAAAAGAAGAACAAGAGGAGGAAGAAGAAGAAGAAAAAGAAAAAGAAGGGGAACAAGAAGAAGAGGAAGAGAAAGAAGTAGAAGTAGAAGAAGAAGAACAGATAGAAAAAGAAGTGAAAGAAGAGGAAGTGGACGAAGAAGAAGAAGAAGAAGAATAAGAAGAACAAGAAGTAGAAGAAGAAAAACATGAGGAAGCAGAAGAAGAAGAAGAAGAAGAAGAAGAAGAAGAAGAAGAGGAAGAAGAAGGAGAAGAAGAAGAGGAAGAAGTAGAGGAAGAAGAAGAGGAAATAGAGGAAGATAAAGAAGAGGAGGAAGAAGTAGAAGAAGAGAATGAAATAGAAAAAGAAGAAGACATTGAAATAGAAGAAGAAGAAGAAGAGGAAGAGGATGACGAAGCAAATGAAGAGGAAGAAGAAGAAGAGGAGGAAGAAAAAGCAAAAGAAAGATAAAAGAAGAAGAAGAAGAAGAAGAAGAATATGAAGAAGCAAATGTAAAAGAAGTTAAAGAATAAGGAGAAGTAGAAATCAAGCAAGAAGAAGTTAAAGAACAAGGAGAAGAGGAAGAAGAAGAGCAGGAAGAGAAGAAGAAGATGAGGGAGAAGAAGAAGAAGATTAATAAGAATAAGAAGAAAAGAAGAAGAAGATAAAGAGGAACAAGAATGAAAAGAAGAGGAGGACCAAGAAGAGGAAGAAGAAGAGGAAGAAGAGCCAAAAGAAGAAGAGGAAGTAGTGGAAAAAAAAGGAGAAATTGGAAGAAGAAGAGGTAGAAAGAAGGGAAAGAAGATGAAGAAGAAGAAGAGGAAGAAGAAGAGGAATTAGAAGAATAGGAAGAAGAAGAAGAAGAAGAAAAAGAAGAAAAAGAAGAAAAAATGAAGAAGAAGAAGAAGAAAAAGAGAAGAAGAAGAAGAAGAAGAAGAAGAAGTAGAAGAGGAGGAAGAAGACAGAGAAGAGGAAGTAGTAGAAGAAGAAGAAGAAGAAGAAGAGTAGGAAGAAGAAGAAGAAGAAGAGGAATTAAGGAGAGGAGAAAGAAGGAGAAGAAGGAGAAGAAGAAGAAAAAGAAGAAAAAGTTGATGAAGAAAGGGACGAAGGAGAAAAAGAAGTAGGAGAAGAAAAAATTGAAGAGGAAAAAGAAAAAGAAAAAGAAGAAGAAGAGTAAGAAGTAGAAGATGATGAAGAAGAGATAGAAAAGGAATCGGAGTAAGAAGAAGAAGAAGAAGATGACGAAGAAGAAGAAGAAGAAGATGAAGAGGAAAAGCAAGAAGAAGCAAGGGAAGAGGAAGATGAAGAAGGGGAAGAAGATGAAGAAGAGGAAGAAGATGAAGAAGAGGAAGAAGATGAAGAAGAAGTGCCAGAAGAAGAGGAAGAGGTGGAAAAAGTGGAGGAGGAAGAAGAAGAAGAAGAAGAAGAAGTGGTAGAAAGAAGAGGAAGAAGAAGAAGAAGAAGAGGAAGAAGAAGAAAAGGAAGATGAGGAAGAAGAAGAGGAAGAATTAGAAGACAAAGATAAAGAAGAAGAAGGAGAAGGAGATGAAGAAGAAGAGGAAGTAGTAGTAATATGATAAGAAAATGATGAAGAGGAGGAAGAAGAAGAAGAAGAAGAAGAGGGAGAAGAAGAAGAAAAAGAAGGGAAATTAACGAGAAGAAAAGAAGGAGAAGAGGAATAGGTAGAAGAAGAAGTAGTAGTAGTAGGAGAAGAAGAACAAGAACAAGAACAAGAAAAAGAAGTGAAAAAAGAAGAGGAAAAGGTAGTAGTAGTAGTAATACAAGAAAAAGAAGAAGAAGAAGAATTGGAAGAAGAAGAATTAAAAGAAGAAGTTGAAGAAGACGAAGAAGAAGAAGAAAAAGAAGAAGAGAAGAAGAAGACGAAGTAGAAAAGGAAGATGAAGAAGAGGAAGATGAGGAAGACAAGGAGCAAAAAGAAGAAAGGGTAGAAGAAGAAGTGGTAGAAGAAGTGGTAGATGAAGAAGAGGAGCATAAAGAAGAGGAAGTAGAAGAAGAAAAAGAAGAAGAAGAAGAAGAAGAGCAGGAAGAAGTAGAAGAACTAGAAAATGAAAAAGAAAAGAAAGAAGAAGAAGAAACGGATTCTTCTTCTTCTACTTGTTCTCCTTTTTCTCCTTCTCCTTCTTCTTCTCCTTCTCCTTCTCTCTCTCTCTCTCCTTCTACTTATACTTCTTCTCCATCTCATTCTTCTCCTCCTTTCCTTCTCCACCTTCTCCATGTCCTCCGTCTCCTTCTCCTACTTGTATTTCCTTTCCTTCTACTACTTCATCTTCTTCTCCATCTTCTTCCTCTTCCTCTTCTACTTCTTCTCTTCTTCTTCTTTTTCTTCTTATTCTTCCTCTTCTTCTGCTTCTTCTTCTTCTACTTTTTTCTCTTCTTTTTCCTCTTTTTCTTCTCCGTTTTCTTCTAGTTCTTCTCTTTAATCTTTTCTTATTTTTCTTCTTTTTCATCTTCATCTTCTTCCACATCTTATTCTTCTTGTTCTTTTTCTTCTTCTTCTTCTTCTTCTTCTTCTTCTTCTTCTTTGTCCTCATGTTCATATTTTTGTTGTTTTCCTTATTCTTCCTCTTCTTCTTCTTTTTCTTCTTCTTCTTATTATTATTCTTCTTCTTCTCCTTCTCCTTCTTCTTCTCCTCCTCCTTCTTCATCACCATCATCTTCTTCTTCTTCTTCTTTTTCTTCTTCTTCTCGTTCTTTTTCGTAATCCTTAATCCTTATTCCCAAATCCTTGATCTATAATGCCTAATTGGTCTGTCCCTAATCCCTAATCAATAATCCTCAAACTTTAATCCCTAATCCATCCTTTATCCATAGTTTCTAATCATAATCTCTAATCTCAAATCCGTAATCTCTAATCCCGAATCCCTAATCCCTAATCTCTAATCCTAATTCCTTAATCTTTAATCTATAATCTCTAATCTTTAATCTTAATTATAATCACTTAATCTCATGTCCTTAATCCTTATCTCAAATTCTTAATCTTGAATCCAAAATCCTCAACCACTAATCTCTAATCCATAATCCTTAATCTCAATTTGCATAATTTGTAATCCTTAATCCTTAATACCTAACCTACAATCCTTAGTAACTAATCCCTTAATCCATAATCTCTAACCCATAATCATTAATCCCTTAATTCCTATTCCCTAATCCTTAATCCCTAATCTCTATTACTTATTCCTTAATGTCTGCTCTTTAATCCTTTATCCTAAACCTCTAAACTTTAATCCTTAATTGCTAATCCATAATCTCCAATCCCTAATCCTTAATCACTAATCTGTAACCCCTAATCTCTAACACCTAATCCTTAATCCCTAATCCCTAATCCTTAATTACTAATCCATATTTTCTTCCCCTACCTCTTCTTCTTCCTCTAGTTCTTTCTCTTCTTTTTCTTGTTTCTCATCTTCTTCTTCTTTTTCTTATTTCTCTTTCTCTTCTTCCTCTTTTTCTTCTTGTTCATCTTCTTCTTCTTCCCCTTCTTCTTCTTCCACCTCCTTTTCTTCCTCTCATTCTCCTTCTTCCTCTTCTTCTTCTTGCTCTTATTTTTCTTCTTATTTTTCTTCGTCTTCTTCTTCTTCTTCTTCTACTATTTCTTCTTCTCCCTCTTTTTCTTCTTCTTCTTCTTCTTCCTCTTCTTCTTCTTCTTCAACTTTTCCTTCTTCTTCTTCTTATTCTTCTTCTTGTTCTTCTTCTCCCTAATCCATAACCCCTAATTGCAAATCCTTAATCCATCTCTTCTTCCACTTTATCTTCTTCTTCTTCTTCCTCTTATTCTTCTTCTTCTTCTTCCTCACCTTCTACTTCTTCTTCTTCCTCACCTTCTACTTCTTCTTCTTCCTCATCTTTCACATCTTCCTCTGATCCTTTTTGTTGTTCTTCTTCTTCTTCCTCTTCTTCTTCTTCTTCTTCCTCATCTTCTTCTACTTCTTCTTCTTCTTCATCATCTTCTTCTTCTTCTTCTTCTCCTTCTTCCTCTTCTTCTTCTTCTTTTTCTTCTTCTTCACCATTTTCCTCTTCTTCTTCCTCTTCTTTGCCTTCCTCTTGTTCTTCATCCCTTTTGTCTACTTCTTTTTCTCCTTTTTTTTTATCCTTTTTGTTCCTCTTCTTCTTCTTCTACTACTACTTCAACTTCTTCTTCTTTTTGTTCTTCTTTTTCTTGTTCTTCTTCTTTTTCTTCTTCTTATTTTATTGCTTCTTCTTCTTCTTTTCCTTCTCCTCCTCCTCCTCATCCTCCTCCTCCTCCTTCTTCTTCTATTACTTCTTCATCTTCTCTTTGTCCTTCTTCTTCTCCTTCTCTTTCTACATCTCTATCTGCTTCTCCTTATTCTTCTCCTCCCTCTCTTTCTCGTTCTCCATTTCTTTTTCTGTCTTTTCCAGGTCCTTCTTCTCCTTCTCCTTCTTCTTCTCCTTCTCCATCTTCTTCTCCTTCTTCCTCCTCTTCTTCCTCTACTTCTTGTCTTCTTCTTTTTTATCTTCTTCTTGATCTTCTTCTTCCTTTACTTCTTCTGACTCTACTTTTTCCTCTTCTTTTTCATCATCATCTTCTTCTTCTTCTTCTCCTCTATCTTCTTCTTGTACTACTTCTTCTACTTATCCTTCATACTTTTCTCCTTTTTCTTCTTCTTCTTCTTCTTTGTCATTTTCTTCTTCTTATACTTATTCTTCTTATTTCTCTTCTTCTTCTTCTTCTTATTCTTCGTCTTCTGTTTCTTGTCCTTCTACTTCTTGTTCTTCTTGTTCTTCTTGTTCTTCTTGTTCTTCTTCTTTTTCCTCTTCATCTTCTCCTTTTTCTACTTCTTCTTCTTCTACTTCTCCTTCTCCTTCTTCTTCTTCTTCTTCTTCTTTGTCTTCTTCTTCTTCTTATTTGTCTTCTTCTTCTCCTCCTTCTTCTTCGTAATCCTTAATCCTTATCCCTCAATCCCTAATCTATAATGCCTAATCCATCTCTCCTAAATCCCTAATCTGTAATCCACAAACCTTAATCACTAATCCATCCTTAATTCATAATTTGTAATCCTTAATCCTTAATCTCTAATCCCTAATTCTTAAAACTTAATACCACATCCTTAATCCATAATTTATAATCAGTAATCCCTAATCCTTAATCTTAATCCCTAATCTCTAATTCTTAATCCTTAATCCTTAACCCTTAATCATAATTATAATCACTTAATCTCAATATCTCAAATTCCTAATCCTTAACCTCAAATCCTTAATCACTAATCTCTTATCCTTAGTCCCTAATCTTAATTACCTAATTTGTAATCCCTAATCCTTAATACCTCACCAACAATCCTTAGTAATTAATCCCTTAATTTATAATCCCAAATCCTTAATCCTTAATCCATAATCCCTATAACTTATTCCATAATTTCTAAACCTTAATCCTTAATTACTAATCCATAATCTCCAATCCCTAATCCTTAATCCATAATACCTAATCCTTAATCCCTAACACCTAATACTTAACCACTAATCCCTTATACATCTTTTCTTTCCCTTCTTCAACTTTTTCTCTTCTTCTTCCTCTTCTTCATCTTCTTCTTCTTTCTCATCTTCTTCTTTCTCCCATCTTCTTCTTTTCTTCTTCTTCTTCTTCCTCATCTTCCTTTTCTACTTATTGTTTTTCTTCCACTTCTACTTCCTCTTCTTCTTCATCATCTTTCTCTTCTTCTTCTTCCTTTTCTTCTTCTTCTTTTTCCTCTTGTTATTCTTTTTCATCATCATCTTCTTCTTCTTCTTCTTCTGCTACTTCTTCCTCTCCTGCTTCTTCTTCTTTATCTTTTCTTCTTCTTCTTTTTTTTGTTTCTCATTTTCCTCCTCTACTTCTTTCTGTTTTTCTACTTCTTCTTTTTCTACTTCTTCTTTTTCTTCTTATTATTATCCTTCTTCTTCTTCTTCTCCTTCTTCTTCTTCTTTATCTTATTCTTCATCCTCTTCTTCGTCCAATTCTTTTTCTTCTTAAACTTCTTCTTCTACTTCTTGTTCTTCTACTTCTCCTTCCTCTACTTCTTCTTCGTCTGTCTAATCCTTAACCCATAATCCCCAATCCCTAATCCCTAATCCATCTCTTCTTCCTCTTCCTTTTCTTGTTCTTCCTTTGCTTCTTCTTCTTCCTCTTCTTCTTCTTCTTCCTCATCTTCTTCTTGTTCCACTTCTTCGTCATCTTCCTCTTCTTACTTCTCTTCTTCTTCATCTTCTTCCTCTTTGTCTTCGTCTTCTTCATCATTTTCTTCTTCCTCTTCTTCTTCCTATTCTTTTTCTTCTTCATCTTTGTTTTCTTCTTTTCTTCTTCTTCTTCTTTTCTTTTCTTCTTCTTCTTCTATTTCCCCTTCTTCTTCATCACTTTCTTCTTCTTCTTTTTCTCATTCTTTGTTTCTTGTTATTCATCATCTTCTTCTTCTTCCCCTTCTTATTTTTCTTCTTGTTCTTCTTGTTTTTCTTATTCTTCTTCTTCTATTTTTTCTTCTTCTTCTTCTTCCTCTTCTTCTTCTTCTTCTTTTTCGTCTTCTTCTTCTTCTACTTCTTCTTATTCTTCTTCTTCTTGTCATCGTCCTTCTTCTTCCACTTCTCCTTCTCCTTCTCCTTATCTTTCTCCTTCTCCTTCTCCTTCTGCTTCTTCTTCTCCTTCTACATCTCCATCTTCTTATTTTCCTTCTCCATCTCCTTCTCGTTCTACTTCCTCTCCTCCTTCTCCTTCTACTACTTCTCCTACTTCGTCTCCTTGTTGTTCTTCTTCTTATTATACACTTTCTTCTTCTTTTTCTTCTTCGTAATCCTTATTCTCTATTCTCTACTCCTTAATTCGTCCCTCCCTAATCTCTAATCCCTAATCCTTAATCTTTAGTGCTTAATCCATCCCTCCCTAATCCCTAACCAACCCTTAATCAATAATTCTTAATCCTTAATCCCAAGTCTCTAAACCCTAAACTCTAATCTCTAATACATAATCCCTAATCCATAATCCTTAATCTATAATCCATAATCTCTAATCCCTAATATCTAATCACTAATCCTTATTCCCTAATTTATAATCGGTAATCCTAATTATAATCGATAATCCTCAGTAATAAATCCCATATTCCTTAATCTTTAGTACCTAATCCTTAATCATTAATGCCTTAATGTTTAATCCCTCATCTCTAAACTTTAATTACTCATCCCTACTTTTTTTCATTAATACCTACTCCTTAATCCTTTATCCATAATCCTTAAACCCTAATCTTTAATGGCTAATCCATAATCCCTAATACTTAATCCCTAACATCTTATCTCTAATCCATAACTGCTAATCCCTAATCCCCAATCCAACTCTTCTTCCCCTTCTTCGACTTCCTGTTCTTCTTCCTCTTCATCTTCTTCTTATTTCTCTTCCTCTTCTTCTTCTTCCTTATCTTCTTCTTCTTCTTCCACTTCTTCCTCATCTTCTTCTTGTTCTTCTTCTTCTTCTTCTTCACCTTTCTCTTCTTCTTCTTGTTCTTCTTCTACTTCTTCTTCTTTATCTTCTTGTTCTTCCCCTTCTTGTTCTTCTTCTATTTTTTCTTCTTCTTTTGTTGCTCTTCTTCTTCCTCTTCTTATTTTCTTCTCCTTCTTCTCTTTCTTCTTTTTCTTTTATTTCTTCTTCTTCTCCTTCATCATCATCTTCTTCTTCTTCTTCTCCTTCTCTTTCTTCTTCACTTCTCCTTCTCCTTGTCTTTCTCCTTCTCCTTCTCTTTCTTCTACTGCTTCTTCTACTTCTCCATAATCCTTAATCCTAAACCTTAATCATAATCTCTTAATCTCTAATCACTAATCTCTAATACCTAATCCGACTTTCGAGATCCTTAATCTCTAATCCTTAATCCCTAACCTTAATTCCTAATTCTTTTTTCCTAATCCAAAATCCCTAATCCTAAATCCTTAATCTTTAATTATTAATCTATTAATTCTTAATCCATAATCCATAATCCATAATCCATAATCCCTAATCATTAATCTCTTCATCTCTAATACTTAAACCTTAGTCCCTAACCCATAATCCTTAATCCCTCATCCCTATCAGTTATTCTCTAATCCCTACTTCTTACTTTGTAATCCTTAATCCCTAAACCTTAATCTCTAATTACTAATCCATAATTCCAACTCCCAAATCCCTAATTCCTAATGCCTAATATGAAATGCCTCCCTCCCTAATCCCTAATCCCTGATACTTAATCTCTAATCTCCAATCCTACCCTCCCTAATCCATAATATGTATTCCCAAATTTCTAATCCCTCCCTTTTTAGTCCCTAATCTCAAGTCCATAATCCTAACTAAAATTGCTTAATCTATGACTTTAATCCATAATTCCTAATCTCTAATCTCTAATCCTGAATCTTGAATCCTTAATCACTAATCACTAATCTCTAATCCTTAATCCTAAATTTGTCTCTTCTTTCTCTTCTTCTTCTTCTTCCTCTTCTTTTTTTTCCTCTTCCTCTTCTTCTTCTTCTTCTTCTTCTTCTTCTTCATTTTCTTCTTCTTCTACTTCTTCTTCCTCTTCTTCTTCTTTCCCTTCTTCTTTTTCTCCTTCTTCATCTTTTCTTATTCTTTTTCTTACCCTTCTTCCACTTCTTCTTATTCCTAAGTTTCTTCTTATTTTTCTACCATTTCTTCTTCTTCTTCCTTTTCTTCTACTTTTCCTCTTCTTCCACTTCTTCATCCACTTCTTCTTCTTCTTCTTCGACTTCTTCTTCTCCTTCTACCTCATCTTCTTCATCTTCTTCATCATCTTCTTCCTTATCTTCCTCTTGTTCTTCTACTTCTCTTTTCTATTCTTTAACTTCATCTTCTTCCTCTTCTTCTTCAACTTCTTGTTCTTCTTCTTCTTCTTCTTCCAACTCTCCCTCATCTTCTTCATCTTCTTCTTTTTCCTCTTCATTTTACTCTATTCTTCTATTTCTTTTTCTCCCACTTCTTCTTTTTCTTCTACTTCTACTACAATTTTTTTCTTTTTCCTCTTTTCCTTCATCCTCTCCTTCTTCTTCTTCTACTACTACTTCCTCTTCTTCGTCTTCCTCTTCTTCTTCCTCTTCTTCTTCTTCATCATCTACTTCCTTTACTTCTTCATCTTCTTCTTCTTCCTATTATTCTTCTTCTTGTTCTTGTTCTTGTTCTTCTTCTACCTCTTCTTCTTCTTCTTCTTCTACTTCTTCCTTCTTTTCTTCTACTTCTTCTTCTTCCTCTTCTTCTTCGCCTTCTTCTTCTTCTTCTTCGTCTTCCTCATCTTCTTCTTCTCCTCCTTCCTCTTCTTCTTCTTCTTCCATAACTTCTTCCTCTTCTACTTCTCCTCTTTCTTCTTCTTCCACTTCTTCTTCTTCTTCTACTACTACTAATATTACTTCATTCTTCTCATGTTCTCCTCCCTCTTCTTCTTCTTCTCCTTCCACTTCTTTTTCTTCAGCTTCTTATTCTTGTTACTCCTCTCCTTCTTTTACTTCTTCTCCTTCTCCTCTTCTTCTACTTCTACTTCTTCTTCTTCTTCTTCTTCTTTTGCTAATTGTTCCTCTTCTTCTTCTTCTTCTCGTTCTTGTTCTTCTTCTTCTTCTTCTTTTTCTTCTTATTCTTATTCTTATTCTTCTTCTTATTCTTCGTTTTCTTTTTCTTCTTCCTCCTCTTGTTCTCCTTCTTGCTCTTTTTTCTTCTTCTTCCTATTCTTCCTCTTCTTCTTCTTCTTCTTCTTCTTCCTCTTCTTCTTCTTTTTCTTCTTCGTCCTATTTTCTTCTTTTTATTGTTATTCTTCTTCTACTTCTTCTTCTTCTTCTTCTTCTTCTTCTTGGCCATCTTCTGCTTGCTCTTCTTCTTCTCCTCCTTTTTGTTCTTCTTGTTCTTCTACTTTTTCCTCTTCTTCTTAATCCTTTTCTTCTTCTTTTTACTCTTCTCCTTCTTGCTCTTCTTCCATTTCTTCTTCTTCTTCTTCAACATCATCAACTTTTTCTTCTTCTTCCTCTTCCTCTTCTTGTTCTTCTTCTTCTTCTTCATTTCTTCTTCTTCCTTTTCTTTTTCTCCAATTTCTTCATTTTCTTCATCATCTTCTTCTTCCTCTTCTTCTTCTTCCTCTTCTTCTTCATCCTTTTCTTGTACTTCATTTTCTCCTTCTTCTTCTTTACTTGTTCTTCTTCCTCTCCTTCTTTTTCTTCTTTTTCTTCTTCTTCTTCTTCTTCTTCTTCTTCTATTTCTTCGTCTTGTTCTTCTTCTTCTTCTTCTATTTCTTCGTCTTGTTCTTCTTCTTCTTCTTCTTATTTTTCTTCTTCTTCTTCTTCTTTTATTTCTTCTTCCTCTTATTCTTCTTCTTCTTCTTCTTGTTCTACTTCTTCTTCAACTTCTTTTTCTCCCTCTACATCTCGTTGTGGTTCTCCGTCTCCTTCTCTTTCCCTTTCTACTTCTCTCTCTACTTCTCCTTATCCTTCTCCTTCTCCTTCTTTTTCTTATTCACCTTCTCCTATTCCACCATCTCCACGTCCTCCTTCGCATTCTCCTTCTTCTAGTTCCATTTCTTCTTTTACTTCTTCGTCTTCTTCTCCTTCTTTTTCATCTTCCTCTTCTTCTTCTTCTCTTCTTCTTTTTGTCACTTCTACTTATTCATCCTCTTCTTTTGCTTCTTCTTCTACTTTTTTCTCTTCTTTTACCTCTTCTTCTTCTTATTTTTCTTTTTTCTTCTTGTTCTTCTCATTCATCTTTTCTTCTACTTCTTCTTCTTCTTATTATTCTTAGTCTTAGTCTTCTTGTTCCTCTTATTCTTCTTCTTCTTCCTTCTCTTCTTCTTCTTCATTTTCTTGTTCATATTCTTATTCTTTTTCTTATTTTCCTGTTCTTCT
Source organism: Vanilla planifolia (assembly GCA_023846275.1). Lineage (NCBI taxonomy): Eukaryota > Viridiplantae > Streptophyta > Magnoliopsida > Asparagales > Orchidaceae > Vanilla > Vanilla planifolia. The sequence continues at coordinate 340,327 of JAIUJO010000390.1, read as the reverse complement.
TCTCCTTCTTCTTCTTCTTCTTTTTCATCTACTTCTTCTCCTTCTTATGTTTCTTCTTCTCCTTGTTCTTCTTCTTCTTCATCTTTGCCTTCTTCTTCTTCTTCTTCTGCTTCATCTTCTTGTTCTTCTCATTCTTCTTCATAATCCTTAATCATTATTCCGTAATCCCTGATCTATAACGCTTAATCAATCCCTTTCTAATCCCTAATCTCTAATCCTCAAACTCTAATCATTAATCCATCCTTAATCTATAATTCCTATTCGTTAAACTCTAATCTCAAATACATAATCTCAAATCTCTAAATGCTAATCAGTAATACTTAATCTCTAATCCTTTATCCTTAATCTATAATCAAATCCCTAATCCTTAATCCATAGTCCCCAATCTCTAATCCGAAATCCTTAATCCTTAATCTGTAATCTATTCTTTAATTTTAATTATAGTCACTTAATCTCTTGTCCCTAATCCTTATCTTTAATTCCTAATCCTAAATAAAAAATCCATAATCACTAATCTCTAATTCTTAATCCCTAATCTCAATTACCAAATTTATAATTCCTAAACCTTAACACCTAACCTGCAATCCTTAGTAACTAATCCCTTAATCCATAATCCCTAATTCATAATCCTTAATCATTAATCCCTTAATCCGTATTCTCTAATCTTTAGTCCCTAATCCCTATTACTTATTTCTTAAACTCCACTCTTTAATCCCTTATCCTCAATCTCCAAACCCTAACCCTTAATTACTAATCCATAATCACTAATCCCTAATCCTTAATCCCTAATCTATAATCCTTAATCTCTAAAACCTAATCCCTAATCCATAACCCCTAATCCCTAAACACTAATCCATCTCTCTTCCCCTTATCCTTCTTCTTCCTCCTATTCTTCTTCCTCACCTTCTTCTTCTTCTTTCTCATCTTCTTCTTCTTTTTCTTTTTCTCTTCCTCTTCTTCCACTTCTTCTTGTTCTTCTTCTTCTTCCTTCTCTTCTTCTTCTTTTCTTCTTCTTCTTCTTGTTCTCATTCTTCTTCTTCCTCTTCTTCTTCTTCTTCTTCTTCTTATTCCTCTTCTTATTCTTCTTCATCTTCATTTTCTTCTTCCACTGCTTCTTCTTCTCCCTCTTTTTTTTCTTCTTCTTTTTCCACTTCTTCTACTTCTTCTTCCTCTTCAACTTCTTCTTCTTCTTATTCTTCTACTTGTTCTTCTTCTCCCTAAACCTTAACCCCTAATTATTAATCCCTAATCCATCTCTTCTTCCTCTTCATCTTCATCTTCTTCTTCTTATTCTTCTTCTTCTTCCTCAACTTATAATTCTTCTTGTTCCTCTTCTTCCACATCTTCCTCTTATCCTTTTTGTTCTTCTTCTTCTTCTTCTTGTTCCTCTTCTTCTTCTTCGTCTTCCTCATCTTCTTCTTCTTCTTCTTCTTCTTTTCTTCGTCTTCCTCTTCTTCTTCATCCCTTTCTTCTGCTTCTTTTTCTCCTTCTTCTTCTTTTATTATTCTTTTTCTTCCTTTTCTTCTGCTACTTCTACTTCTTCTTCTTCTTTTTCTTCTTCTTCTTCTTCTTCTTCTTCTTCTTCCTCTTCTTCTATTTCTTATTCTTCTTCTATTTCTTATTCTTCTTCTATTTCTTTTTCTATTTCTTCTTCTTCTTCCTCTTCTTCTGCTTCTCCTTTTCCTTCTCCTTCTCATTCTCCTTGTCGTTCTCCTTCTACTTCTCTATCTCCTTCACTTTATCCTTCTTCTCCTCCCTCTTGTTCTCCTTAATCTCCTTCTCTGTCTCCTCCAAGTTCTTCTCCTCCTTCTCCTTCTTCTTCTTCTTTTTCTTCTTCCCATTCTTCATCTTCTTCTCCTTCTTCATCCTCATCTTCTTCTGCTTCTTCTCTTCTTCTTTTTGTTCTTCTTCTTCTTCTTCATCTTCTTCTTCCTCCTCCTCTTCTCCTTGTTCTACTTTTTCCACTTCCTTTTGGTCTTCTTCTTCTTCTTGTTCCTCCTCTTCTTCTTCTTCTTGTTCTACTTTTTCCACTTCCTTTTGGTCTTCTTCTTCTTCTTCTTCTTCTTCTTCTACTTCATCTTCTTCTTCTACTACTACTACTTCTTTTCCTTCATCCTTTTCTTCTTTTTCTTCTTCTTCTTCTTCTTTGTCATTTTTTCTTCTTGTTCTTATTCTTCTTGTTCCTCTTCTTCTTCTTCTTCTTCTTCTGCTTCCTTTTCCTCTTCTTCTTCTTCTTCCTGTTCTTCATTCTCTTCTGTTTCTTGTTCAACTACTTCTTCTTCTTCTTGTTCTTCTTCTTTTTCTTCTTCATCTTCTCCTTCTTTTTCCTCTTCTTCTTCTTCTTCTTGTTCTTCTCCTTCTCCTTCTCCTTCTTCTTCTTTTCTTTTCCTCATCTTCTTCTTCTTCTACTTCTTCTACTTCTTCTTCTTCTTCTTCTTCTTCTTCTTCTTCTACGATCTCTTCTTCTAATTCTTCTTCATAATCCTTAATGCTTATTCCCTAATACCTAATCTATAATGCCTAATCAATCTCTTCTTAATTCTTAATCCCTATTCCCTAAACCCTAATCGTTAGTCCATCCTTAATCCATAATTTTTTAATCCTTAATCCTTAATCTCTAATCCCTAAACCTAAATCCTTAATACTTAATCCTAAATCCATAATCCCTAATTTATAATCAATAATCCCTAATCCTTAATCCATAATCCCTAATCTCTACTCCTTAATCCTTAATCTTTAATCATAATTATAATTGCTTAATCTCTTATCCTAATCCTTAATCACTATCACTATCCTGAATTTGAAATGTTTAATCAATTATCTCTCATCCTTAATCCCTAATCCTAATTACCTAATTTGTAATCCCTAATCGTTAATACATAACCTAAAATCCTTAGTAATTAATCCCTTAGTCTATAATCCCTAATCACTGTTCCTTAATCCCTAATCCCTATAACTTATTCTTTAATCCTTATTCTTTAATCCTTATTCTTTAATCCCTTATCCTTAATCTCTAAACCTTAATCCTTAATTACTAATCCATAATCTCTAATCCCTAATCCTTAATTCTTAATCCCTAATCCTTAATCCCTAAAACCTAACCGCTAACCCCTAATCCCATATAATTCTTTTCTTCCCCTTCTTCTTCATCTTTTTTCTTTTCTTCTTCCTCTTCTTCTTCTTCTTCTTTCTCATCTTCTTATTCTTCTTTTTCATCTTCTTCCTCCTCATCTTTCTCTTCTTCTTATTATTCTTCTTATTCTTCCTCCTCTTCTTCCTCTTCTACTTCTTCATCATCTTCCTCTTCTTCTTCTTCTTCTTCGTCTTCTTCTTCTTCCTTTTCTTCTTCTTCTTATTATTCGTCTTCTTATTCTTCTTTGTCTTCTTCTTCTTCTTCGTCTTCTTCTTCTGCTACTTCTTCCTCTTCTGCTCCTTTATCTTTTCATCATCTTCTTCTTTTTCTTCTTCCTTTTCCTCTTCTCCTTTGTTCTATTCTTCTACTTCTTCTTCTACTACTTCTTTTTCTTCTTCTTCTTCTTCCTCCTCTTCTTCTTCTCCTCCTCCTCCCCCTCTTTCTTCTTTTTCGTCTCCCTCTTCTTCTTCTTCTTCTTCTACGACCTCTTCTTCTCGTTCTTCTTCGTAATCATTAATCCTTATTCCTTAAACCCTGATCTATAATGCCTAATCCATCTCTCCTTAGTCCCTTATCCCTATTCCCCAAACCCTAATCGTTAATCCATCCTTAATCCATAATTTTTAATCCTCAATCCTAAACCTCTAATCCATAAATGCTAATCCCTAAACCTTAATCCTCAATACTTAATCCAAAATCCTAAATCCCTAATTTGTAATCAATAATCCCTTAACCTTAATCCTAAATCCCTAATCTCTACTCCTTAATCCTTAATTTTTAATCCTTAATCTACAATTCTTAATCCTTAATCATAATTATAATTTCTTAATCTCTTATCCCTAATCATTAATCATTAATTCCTAATCCTGAATCTCAAATCCTTAATCACTAATCTCTAATCCTTAATCCATAATATTAATTACATAATTTGTAATCCCTATCATTAATACCTAACCTAAAATCTTTAGTAATTAATCCCTTAATCTATAATCCCTAATGTCTATTTCTTAATCACTAATCCTTATTACTTTTTCTTTAATCCTTACTCTTTAATCCCTTATCCTTAATCTTTAAACCTTAATCCTTAATTACTAATCCATAATCTCTAATCCCTAATACTTAATCACTAATCTTGAATCTCTAACACATAATCCCTAACCCCTAATCCCATATACATCTTTTCTTCCCATTCTTCTTCGTCTTCTTTCTTTTCTTCTTCCTCTTCTACTTATTCTTCTTTCTCATCTTCTTCTTTCTCATCTTTTTCTTCTTCTTTTTCTTCTTCTTCCACCTCATCCTTCTCTTCTTCTTATTATTATTATTCTTCTTCTTCCTCCTCTTCTTCTTCATCATCTTCCTCTTCTTCTTCTTCTTCTTCCCCTTCTTCTTCTTCCTTTCCTTCTTCTTCTTCTTATTCCTCTTCTTATTCTTCTTCTCCTTCTGCTACTTCTTCTTCCTCTTCTGGTTCTTCTTCTTTACCTTTTCATCATCTTCTTCTTTTTGTTCTTCCTTTTCCTCTTCTCCTTCTTTCTATTCTTCTATTTCTTCTTCATCTACTTCTTTTTCTTCCTCTTCTTCTCCTTCTTTTTTTTCTTCTTCTTCTCCCTTTTCTTCTTCTTCTTCTTCTTCCTTTTCTTCTTCCACTTCCTTTTCTCCTTCTTTTCTTCTTCAACTTCTTTTTTTCCTTCTTATTATTCTTCTTCTTCTTCCTCTTCTAATTCGTCGTCTCTGAATTCCATAAACCATAATCACTAATCCATAATCCATCTCTTCTGTTTCTTCCTTTTCTTCTTCTTCCATTTCTTCTTCCACTTCTTCTTATTTCTTCTTATTCTTCCTTTTCTTCTTCTTCTTCTTCGTCATCTTCTTCCTCATCTTCTTCTCCTTCTTATGCATCTTCTTCTTCTACCTTTTCTTCTTCTTCTTCATCAAGCTCTTCTTCTTCTTTATCATCATTTTCTTGTTCGTCTTCTTCTTCCTCTTCTTCTTCTTCATTTTCTTCTTCTTCTTTTCTTCTTCTTCTTCTTCTCCTTCTTTTCTCCTTCCTCTTCTTCTTCATCACTTTCTTCTCCTTCATTTTCTCCTTCTTTTTTTCTTATTATTCTTCTTCCTTTAATTCTTTCCCTTCTTCTTCTTCTTCTTCGTCGTCTTCTTCTTCTACAACTTCTTCTTGCTCTTCTGCTCCTTTATCTTTTCATCTTCTTCTTCCTTTTCCTCTTCTCCTTCGTTCTTTTCTTCTACTTCTTCTTATTCAACTTCTTCGTTTTCTTCTTCTTCTTCTTCTTCTTCTTCTTCCTATTCCTCTTCTTCCTCTTCTTCTTCTTCTCCTCCTCCTTCTCTTTCTTTTTCTTCTTCTCACTCTTCTTTTTCTTCTTCTACAACATCTTCTTCTCGTTCTTCTTCGTAATCCTTAATCCTTATTCCCTAATCCCTAACCTATAATGCCTAATCCATCTCTCCTTAATCCTTAATCCCTAAACCCTAATCATTATTCCACCCTTAATCCATAATTTTTAATCCTTAATCCTTAATCTCTAATCCCTAAACTCTAATTCCTAAACCCTAATCCCTAATTTATAATCAATAATCCCTAATCCTTAATCCCTAATCCCTAATCTCTACTCCTTAATCCTTAATCCTTAATTCTTAATTTATAATTCTTAATCTTTAATCGTAATTATAATTGCTTAATCTCTTGTCCCTAATCCTTAATCTCTAATTCCTAATCTTGAATCTCAAATCCTTAATCACTAATCTCTCATCCTTAATCCCTAATCTTAATTACCTAATTTGTAATCCCTAATCATTAATACCTAACCTAAGATCCTTAGAAATTAATTCCTTAATCTATAATCCCTAATCCCTAATCCTTAATCCCTAATCTTTATTACTTATTTTTTAATCCTTACACTTTAATCACTCATCCTTAATCTCTATACCTTAATCCTTAATTACTAATCAATAACCTTTAATCCCTAATCTTTATTCCCTAACACCTAATCCCTAACTCCTAATCACATATGCATCTTTTCTTCCCCTTCTTCTTCATCTTCTTTCTTTTCTTCTTCCCCTTCTTCTTCATCTTCTTTCTCATCTTCTTCTTATTCTTTCTCTTCTTCTTCCACCTCATCGTTCTCTTCTTCTTATTATTCTTCTTCTTCCTCATCCTCTTCTTCCTGTTCTTCTTCTTCATCATCTTCCTCTTCTTCTTCTTCTTCCTCCTCTTCTTCTTCTTCCTTTTCTTCTTCTTCTTCTTATTCCCCTTCTTATTCTTCTTTATCTTCTTCTTCTTCTTCTTCTTCTTCTTCTTTTTCTCCTTCTTCTACCACTTCTTCCTCTTCTGCTTCTTCTTCTTTATCTTTTCATCTTCTTCTTTTTCTTCTTCCATTTCCTTTTCATCTTCTTTTTGTTCTTCTACTTCTTGTTTTTCTACTTCTTTTTCTTCTTCTTCTTCTTCCTCTTCCTCTTCTTCTTCTTCTCCTCCTCCTCCTTTTCCTTCTTCATCTTCTCTCTTCTTCTTCTACCTCATCCTCTTCCTCTTCCTCTTCTTCTACACTTCTTTCTACTCTTCATTTTCTTCTTCACTTTTTTTTCTGCTTCTTATTCTTGTTCTTCTTCCTCCTCTTCTTCTTCTTCATCTCTTTAATCCTGAACATATAATCACTAATCCATAGTCGATCTCCTCTTCCTCTTCTTTTTCTTCTTCTTCTTCTTCTTCTTCTTCTTCTTATTCTTCCTTTTCTCCTTCTTCTATCTCATCTTCTTCTTCTTCTTCTCCCTCTTACTCATCTTCCTTTTCTTATTTTTCTTCTTCTTCTTCTTCCTACTCTTCTTCTTCATCATCATTTTCGTGGTCCTCTTCTTCTTCCTCTTCTTTTTCTTCTACATTTTCCTCTTCTTCTTTTCTTGTTCTTCTTCTTCTTCTTCTTCTTCTTCTCCTTCCTCTTCTTCTTCATCACTTTCTTCTTCTTCTTTTTCCCCTTCTTCTTTTCTTGTTATTCTTCTTCCTCTTCTTCATCCCCTTCTTCTTCTTCTTCTTTTTCTTCTTATTCTTCTTGTTTTTTTGTTCTTCTTCTTCTATTTCTTCTTCTTCTTCTACTTACTCTTTTTCTTCTTCTTTTTCTTCTTCTTCTTCTTCTTATTCTTCTTATTCTTATTAGTATTCTTCTTCTTCTTATCCTCCTTCTCCTTCCTCTTCTCCTTTAACTTCTTCTTATCATTCTCCTTCTCATTCTCCTTCTCTTTCTCCTTCTTCTTTTACTTCTACATCTCCTTCTCATTTTGCTTCTCTTTCTCCATCTCGTTCTCCTTCTCCTTCTCCTTGTTCTTCTTCTTCTTCTTCTACAATTTCTTCTTTTTGTTGTTCTTCTTTGTAATCCTTATCCCTTATTCCCTAATCTCTACTCCTTAGTTTCTCCCTCCTTAATCTCTAATCCCTAATCTTTAATCTCTAGTGCTTAATCCAATCCTCCCTATTCCCTAACCAACCCTTAATCAATAATTCCTAATCTTTAGTCCCTAATCTCTAATCCCTAAACCATAATCCCTAATACCTAATCCCTAAGCCTTAATCCTTTATCTATAATTCATAATCTGTAATCCTTAATATCTTATCCTTAATATCTAATCCCTAATATCTAATCCCTAATCCTTATTCCCAAATCTATAATCAATAATCCTAATTAAAATCGCTTAACCTTTAGTTCCTAATCCCGAATCTCTAACCCCTAATTCTTAATCCTGAATCCCTGATAACTAATCTCTAATCCTAAATTCCTAATCTCAATTTCTTAATCTGTAATCCCTAATCCTTAATACCCAATCCATAATACTTAGTAATTTATCCCTTAATCCTTAATCTTTAATACATAATCTTTAATAATTAAGCCCTTAATCCATAATCCTTAATCCTTATTACTTATTCAAAAATCCCTACTCCTTAATCTATTATCCATAATCCTTAAACCCTAATCCCTAATTGCTAATCCATAATCCCTAATCCTTAGACCCTAACACTTTATCTATAATCCTTAACCCCTAATCACTAATCCTTAATCCATCTCTTGTTCCTTTTCTTCTTCTTCTTCCACTTCTTCTTTCTCTTCTTCTTCTTCTTCCCCTCCTCTTCTTCTTCTTCCTTATTATCTTCTTCATCTTCCTCTTCTTCCTCATCTTCCACTTCTTTTTCTTGCTCTTCTTCTTCCTCCTCTTCTTCCTCTTCTTCTTCATCTTCTTCTTCTTCTTCTTCTTCTACTACTTTTTCTTCTTACTCTACTTGTTCTTCCTATTCTTGTTCTTCTTTTTCTCCTTCTTTTCTTATTCTTATTCTTCTTCTTCTTCTTCTTCTGCTTCTTTTTTTTTTTCTTCTTCCCCTTCTTCTTCTTTTTTATTTTTTGTTCTTTTCCTTCGCCTTCGTCTTCTTCTTCTTCTTCTACTCTATCTCTTTCTTATTTTCTTTCTCCTTCTCCTTGTCTTTCTCCTTCTCCTCCATCTGCAGCTTCTCCTTTTACTTTGCCATAATCCATAATCCTAAATCCCAATCATAATCCCTTAATCTCTGATCAATAATCTCTTATACCTAATCTAACTTTTGAAATCCCTAATCTGTAATCCCTAAACCTCAATCCCTAATTCCATTTTCCTAATCCATAATCCCTAATCCTAAATCCTTAATCTTTAATAATTACTCCCTTAATCCTTAATCCATTATCCCTGATCATTAATCCCTTCATCTCTAATCCTTAATCCCTAGTCCATTATCCTTAATCCTTAATCCCTCATCCCTATCACTTATTCTCTCATCCCTACTCTTTAATTTGTAATCCTTAATCCCTAAACCCTAATCCTTAATTACTAATCCATAATCCTCACTCCCTAATCTCTAATCTCTAATGCCTAATATCAAACCCCTCCCTCCCCAATCCCTTTCTTTAATACCAAATCTCTAATCCCTAATCCCTCCCTTTTTAATCCCTATTCACAAACCAATAAACCTAGTTATAATTATTTAATCTGCAATCTTAATCCCTAATCTCTAATCCTGAATCTCGAATCAATAATTACTAATCTCTAATCCTTAATCCCAAATCACTAATCCCAAATCTGTCTCTTCTTCCTCTTCATCTTCTTCTTTGTCTTCTTCTTCCACTTCTTCTTCTTCTTCTTCTTCTTCTTTTGCTTCCTCTTCTTCTTCTTCTTCTATTCATCTTCTTCTTCTTGCCCTTCTTCTTTCTCTCCTTCTTCTTCTTTTCTAGTTCTTTTTGTTCCTCTTCTTCTTCCTCTTCTTCCTCTTTTTGTTCTTCTTCTTCTTCCATTTCTTCTTTTTAACCCTCTTCTTCTTTTCTTGTTATTCTTCCTCTTCTTCTTCCTCTTTCTCCTCTTTTTCTTCTTCTTCTTCTTCTTCTTCTTCTCCTTCCCCCTCTTTTTCTTCTTCTATTTGTTCTTCTTCTTCTTCTTCTATTTGTTGTTCTTATTCTTCTCCTCCTCTTCCTCTTTCTTCTCCTCCTCCTTTTATTTCTTTTTCTTCTTCCTCTTCTTCTTCTTCTTCATCTTTTTCTTCTTCTCTTCTTCTTCTTCTTCTTCTTAATCTTCCTCTTCTTCTTCTTCATCTTTTTCTTTTTCTCTTCTTCTTCTTAGTCTTCCTCTTCTTCTTCTTCATCTTTTTCTTCTACTTTTCTTCGTCATCTTCTTCTTCTTTAACTTCTTCACCTGCTTCTTCTTCTTCCTCCAATTACTCTTTTCCTTCTCATTCTTATTCTTCTTCTTCTTCTTCCTCTTCTTCTTGTTCTTCTTCTTCTTCTTCCTCCACTTCTTCATGTTTCTCTTCTTCTTCTTCTTCTTCTTTCTCTTCTCACTCTTCTCCATCTAATTCTTCCACTTTTTATTCTTCCTCCTCCTCTTCTTCTTCTTCTCCCTCCTCTTCTTCTTCTTTTTCTTCTTCTTCTTCTTCTTCTTCCTTATTTTTTTCATCTTCTTCTCCTTCGTCTTCTTCTTCTTTTTCTTCTTCTTCTTCTTATATTTCTTCTTCTTCTTGTTCTTCTTCTTCATCGCATTCTTCTTCTTCTTCTTCTTCTTCCTGCCTTTCTTTTTTTCCTTCTTCTTCGTAATCTTTAACCCTTATTCCCTAATCCCTACTCATTAACCGCTCCCTCCATAATCTTTAATCCCTAAATTTGTGATCTCTAATCCATGACTCCTTAATAACTAATCCTTAATCCCTATTACCATATCCTTATACCCTAATCCATAATTCTTAATCCATCCTTAATCCGTATTCCTTAATCCTTAATCTCTAATCTCTCATCATTTATCATTAAATCATAAATCCTAATCTCTAATACCTAAGCCCTAATCCTTATTTTATAATCCATTATCCTATATCCCTAATTTCTAATGCCTAATCCTTAATCCTTAAACCCTAATCCCAATCTCAAATCTCTAATCCATAATCTATATTTTGCATTCCCTAATCCATAAACTCTAATCCCTTATCCATAATCCTTAATTCCTAATCCTTAAAGCTTAATCCCTTATCCATAATCCTTAATCTTAATCCTAATCACTTAATCTTTAATCCTTAACCCCTGATCTCTAATCCATAATCTTGAATCCCTAATCCATAATCACTAATCTATAATACTTAATCCTTAATCCCTATTCTCTAATTAGTAATCCCAAAACCCTAATCTCCAATCCTTAAAAATTAATCCCTTAATCCTTAGTCCTTAATCCTTAATTTTTAATCATTGATCTCTTCATTCCTAATCCTCAACCCTAATCCATAATCCCTAATCCCTAATCATTAATCCCTTATTCCTATTACTTATTCCTTAATCCCTACTCCCTTATCCTTAACCTTAATCCCTAATCCCATATTGATAATCCCTAATCACAAATTTTTAATCCCTAGTCCATAATTCCTAATCCTTAATTCTTAATCCTTAACACCTAATTTCATATCTTTTTATTCGTGATCCTTAATCCCTAATTCTTAACCCCTAATACTTTTCTTCTTCCTCTTCTTCTACTTCTTCCTTCTTCCTTCTTCCACTTTTCTTGTTCCCCTACTTCCTAATCCATAATCCCTACTCCTTAATCCATAATCCTTATTCTCTAAACTCTGATCCCTAATTACTAATCTATAATCTTTAATGTTAAATCTTTAATCCTTAATGCCTAATCTATAATGTCTAATACCTAATCCCTCCCACCTTATCATTAATCCATAATCCCTAATACCTAATCTCGAATCCCCAATCCCTCCCTCATTAATTCCTAGTCCCTAATCCTTCATTTCATATTTCCTAATCCCTAATCTCTAATCCCTAACTCTTAATCCGTAACCCTTGATCCCTAATTTGTCTCTTTTTCATCTTCTTCTCTCACTTCTTCTTTTTCCCCATCTTCTTCTTCTTCTTCTTTTTCTTCCTCTTCTTCTTCTTCCTTATCTTCATCTTCTTCTTCTTCAACTTCTTTCTCTCCTTCCTCTTCTTCTCCTTCTCCTTCTTCTTTCTCTTTCTTTTCTTCTTCTTTTTCCACTTCTTTTAATTGCTCTGCTTCCCCTTCTTCATCTACAACTTCTTCTTCTACATCTTTTATTCTTCCTCTTACTCTTTTTCCTCTTCTCCTCTTCTTCTTATTTTTCTTCTTGTTCTTCTTCCTCTTCTTCGTCCTCCTCTACTTTTTCTTCTTCTTCTTCGTCATCATCATCTTCTTCTTCTTCATTTTCTTGTACTTCTTCTTCTTCTTCTTCTTCTTCCTCTTCCTCTTCTTCTTCTTCTTCCTCTTTCTCTTTTCTTCTTCTTCTTCTTCTTCTTATTCCTCTTCTTCTTCATCACTTTCTTCTTCTTCTTTTTCTCTTTCTTCTTTTCTTGTTATTTTCTTCCTCTTCTTCTTCCCCTTTTTCTTCTTCTTCTTCTTCTTTTATTTCTTCTTCTCCTTTTTCCTCATTTTCTTTTTCTTCTTCTATTTCTTCTTCTTCTTCTTCTTGTTCTTGTTCTTCTTCTTCTCATCCTCATTCTCCTTCCTCCTCTCCTTCTCCTTCTCCTTATCATTCTCCTTCTCCTTGTCCTTCTCCTTCTCCTTCTACTTCTCCATCTGCTTCTCATTTTCCTTCTCCTTCTCCATCTTCTTCTTGTTCTCCCTTTTCTTGCCCTCCTTCGCTTTCTCCTACTGTTTCTCCTTCTTCTTCTCCTTGTTCTTCTTCTTCATCTTCTACACATTCTTCTCCTTCTCGTTCTTCTTCGTAATCCTTAATCCTTATTCCCTAATTCTTACTCCTTAATTCATCCCACCCAAATCTCTAATCCCTAATCCTTTATAGTGCTGAATCCATCCCTCCTTAATCCCTAATCAACCCTTAAGCCATAATTCTTAATCTTTAATCCCTAATTTCTATTCCATAATCTCTAATCCCTAACCCTTAATCTATAGTACCTAGTCCCTAATCCTTGATCTATAATCCATAATCTCTAATCCTTAATATCTAATACCTAATCATAATTCCCAAATCTATAATAGTTAATCCTAATTATAATCTCTTAATCTTTAGTCCCTAATCTCTATCCTAAATCCTTAATCCCTGATAACTAATCTCTAATTCTTAATTCCTAATCTCAATTTCTTAATCCATAATTCTTAATCCTTAATACCTAATCCATAATCCTCAATAATAAATCCCATATTCCTTAATCTTTAGTACCTAATCCTTAAAATAAATGCCTTAATCTTTAATCCCTTATCTCTAAACTTTAATTACTCATCCCTACTTTTTTTTTTCATTAATACCTACTCCTTAATCCTTTATCCATAATCCTTAAACCCTAACCCTTAATGACTGATCCAAAATCCCTAATACTTAATTCATAACATCTTATCTCTAATGCATAACTGCTAATCCCTAATCCCTAATCCAACTCTTCTTCCCCTTCTTCGGCTTCCTGCTCTTCTTCCTCTTCATCTTCTTATTTCTCTTCCTCTTCTTCTTCTTCCTCATCTTCTTCTTCTTCTTCCACTTCTTCCTTAACTTCTTCTTGTTCTTCTTCTTCTTCTTCTTCTTCATCATCTTTCTCTTCTTCCTCTTCTTTTTCTCCCTAATCCTTAATCCCTAAACCTTAATCCCTACTCCTTAATCACTAATTTTTAATCCCTAATCTATAATTCCTAATTCTTAATCCTTAATCCGTAACACCTAATATCATATCCCTCCACTCTTAATCCTTAATCCCTAATTCTTAACCCCTAATCCTTTTTTTCCTCTTCTTCAACTTCTTCCTTCTTTCACTTCTTCTTCCTCCACTTCTTGCTAATCTTTAATCCATAATCCCTACTCCTTAATCTATAATCCTTATTCCCTAATTGTAAAACTATAATCTTTAATCTTTAATCGCTAATCCCTAATCTATCCTTTTCTCCCTAATCCTACTATGTAATCCTAATACTTAATCTCTAAACCCCAATCCCTCCCTCCATAATACGTAATCCATATTCTCTAATCTTTAATCCCGAATCTCTCCCTCTTTAATCCCTAACTCCTAATCCCTAATCCCAAAACCTTAATCCCTAATTATTAACTCATAAATCCCTAATTCTTAATCACTAAACCCTCCCTCATTAATCATTAATCCATATTCCTTGATTCCTAATCCCTAATCCTTCATTCAATAATTCCTAATCACTAATCCCTAATCCCTAATTCCTAATCTCTAACCTTTGATTCCTAATCTATTTCTTTTTCTTTTTCTTCTTCTTCTTCTTCTTCTTCTACCTCTTCTTCTTCTTCTTCTTCCTTATCTTCATCTTCTTCTTCTTCCTCTTCCTCTTCCTCTTCGTCTTTCTCTTCTTCTTCTCTTTCTTCCTTCTCTTCATTTTCTTCTCTTCTTCTTTTACATCTATTTTCTTCTTCCACTTCCTCTTCTCGATCTACTGCTTCTTCTTCTTCTACATCTCTTCCTCTTCCTCTTGCTCTTTTTCCTCTTCTTCCTCTTCTTCTTTTTGTTCTTATTCTTCTTCATATTCTTCTTCTTCTTCTTCCTCTTCATCTTCCTCTACTTGTTCTTCTTCTTTTTCTTCTTCTTCTTCTACTTCTTCTTCTTCTTCTTCTCCTCCTCCTCCTCCTACTTCTTCACCTGCTTCTTTCTCCTCTATTTCTTCTTTTTCTTCTTCTACTTCTTTTTCTTCTTCGGCTTCTTCTTCTTCTTCATCTATTTCTTCTTCTTCTTCTTATTCTTCTTCTTCTTCTTCATCATTTTCTTCCTCTCTTCTTCTTGTTCTTCTTATTTTTCTTCTACATCTACTTCCTCTTCCTCAACTTCTTCACCTTCTTGTTTTTCTTCTTCTTCTTACTCTTCTCCTTCTCATTATTCTTCTTCTTATTCTTCTTCCTTTTATTTTTCTTGATCTTCTTCTTCTCCCTCCTCTTCTTCTTTTTCTCCCTCTTCTTCTTCTTCTTCTTATTCTTCTTCTTCTCCTTCTTCTTCTTCTTCTACTTCAACATTTTCTTCTTCTTTTTAATCTTCCTCTTCTTCTTTGTCTTCTTCTTCTTCTTCTTCTTCTTCTACTTCCTTTTCTTCTTCTTGTTCATCATCATCAACTTCTTCTTCTTCTTCTCCTCCACTTTGTTCTTCTTTTTTCGCTTCTTTCTCCTCTTCTTCTTCTTCTCCTTCTTTTTCATTACCGTGAATCCATATTCCTTAATCCCTACAACTTAATCCCTCCCTCCCTTAACTCTTATCCATAAATTTATAATCCCTAGTCACTAATCCCTAAGCTTTATTTCTTAATCCCTAATCTCTAATCGCTAATCCATTCTTAATCTATAATCTCTAATCTTTAATCCCTAATCACTAATCCTTAATCCTTATTCCTTAAACTTTAATCCTTAATACTTAATCCCTAATCCTTAATCCATAATCCATAATCTCAAATCCCTAATCTCTAATCCATAATCCTTAATCCATAATCCATAATCCTTAATGCCTGTTCCTCTTCTTCCTCATCTTCCACTTCTTCTTTTTCTTCTTCTTGTTCTTCTTCTTGTTCTTCTTCCACTTCTTCTTATTTGACTTTTCTTCTTCTTCTTCTCCATCCTCTTCTTCCTCTTCTTCTTCTTCTTCTTTTTCTTCTTGTTCTTGTTCTTCTTGTTCTTCCTCTACCACTACTACATCATCTTCTTCTTCCTCTTCTTCTTCTTCCTTTCTCTCTTCTTCTTTTTTCGTTTCTTCTTCTTTTTTATTCTTTTCTTCCTCTTATTCTTCTTCTTCTTCTTCTTCTATTACTACTACTACTACTACTACTTTTCTTCTTCTTTTTCTTCTTCTTCTTCTTCTCCTTCCTCTTCTCTTTCTACTTCTCCTTTTCTTTCTCCTTCTCCTTCTCCTTCTCCTTCTCCATCACCTTCTCCATCTCCTCCTTCGCCATCTCCTTCTTGTTCTCCTTCTGCTTCTCCTCCTCCTCCTCCTTCTCCAACTCCTCCTCCTTCTTCTTCTTCGTCTTCTACTACTACTTCATCCTCTTCATCTTCTTCTTCCTTTTTGTCTTCTTCTTTTTCCATTTCTTCTTCTTTTCTTATGCTTCTTCTTCCTCTTCTTATTCCTCTTCTTCTTCTTCTTCTTCTTCTTCTTCTACTACTACTTCTTCTTCTTCTTCTTCTACTTGTTCTTCTTCTTCTTCTTCTTCTTCTTCTTCTTCTGCTTCATCTTCTCTTTCTACTTCTTGTCTTTCTCTGTCTCCTTATCCTTCTCCTTCTCCTTCTCCATCTCCTTCTTGTTCTCCGTCTGCTTCTCCTCCTCCTCTGTCTCCACATCCCCCTCCTTCTCCTTCTTCTTCTTCTTCTTCCTCTTCATTCTTCTTTTTATTTCTTCTTTCTTGTTTCTTCTTTCTTCTTTCTTTTGCTTCTTTCTTCTTACTTCTTCCTTCCAGCTTCCTTCTTCCTTCTTCCTTCTTCTTTCTACCTTCTTCTTCCTTCTTCTTTCTCTATGTTTCCTAAACCCTAATTCCTAATCATTAACCCTTAATCCCTAATCCTTAATCCTTAATCCCTAATCTTTATTTTTAATCTCTAATCCATAACTCCTAACACCTAATTCTTAATCCTTAATGCCTAATCTATAATCTATAATATTTAATCTCTAATCTTTAAACCTTAATATATAATACTTAATTACTAATCCTTAATCCTTAATCTTTAATATATAATCCTTAATCTTTGATCTCTATTCCTAATCTTAGTCCTAATCTGTAATCTTTAATACTTAATCAAAAATCCCAAATCTCTACTCACAAATATCTAGTCCCTAATTCTTATTTTATAATCTATAATCTGTAATCTATAATAAATAATCCCTTAGTCCTTAATCCCTATTCCCTAATTATTAATCCCTTCATCTTTAATCATTAGTCTCTAATCCTTAATCCCTAATTCTTATTGCTTATTACCTAATGCCTACTCATTAATCTATAATCCTTAATTTCTAAATACTAATCCCTAATTACTAATCCATAATCCTTAATGACTAATACCTAATCTCTCCCTCCCTGAACCTTAAATGCTAATCCCTAATACCTCTCTAATTCCCAATCCCTAATTCCTAATCCATCTCTTCATCCTCTTCTTCTTCTTCTTCTTCTTCTTCCTCTTCTACATCTTCTTCTGCTTCTTCCTCCTCTTCTTTTTCCCAATTTTCTTCTTCTTCTTCCTCCTCTTTTTCCTTATCTTCCCCTTCCTCTTCTTCTTCTTATTCTTCTTCCTCTTCTTCCTCTTCTTCTTCTTCTTCATACTCTTCTTCTTCTTCTTCTTTTTCTTCCTTTACTTCTTCTTCTTCTTCTTAATCTTCTTCTTCTTCTTCTTCTTCTCCACTTCTTCCTCTTCTTTTCTTGTTCTTCTTTTTCCTCTTCTTCTTTCACTTATTCATCATCATCTTCTTCTTCTTATTCTTCTTCTTCTTCTTCTTTGTCTTCTTCTGTTTCTTCTTCTTCTTCTTCTTCTCTTTCTTTTTCTTTGTTTCGTTCTGTTTGTCTTTCAAATTATCCTTCTTCTTGTCCTTCTCCTTCTCTGTCTTCTACTCCTCATTCTCTATCTCTTTCTCCTTCTCCATCCCCTTCACCTTCAACATCTCTTACTTCTTCTCCTTCTCCTTCACCTTCACCTCCTCCTCCTCCTTGTCTTCCTTCTCCTTTTCTTTCTCCTTCTTCTTCTTCTTCTTCTTCTTCCTTTTTTCTTCTTTCTTCGTTCCTATTTCTTCTTTCTACTTTCTTCTTTCTTCTTTCTTCCTCCTTTCGCCTTCCTCCTTCCTTCCTCCTTTTTGCTTCATTCTCCATTCTTCCTTCTTTCTTATTCTTTATTCTTTATTCTTTCTTTTGGTATTCCTCTTCTTCTTCTTCTTCTTCCTTGTCTTCATCATCATATTCTTCATCAGGTTCTTCTTCTTTCTCCTCCTCTTCTTCTTCTTCTTTCGCTTCTTCTTCTTCTTCTTCTTCTTCTTCATCTTCTACTTCTTCTTTCTTGTTTTTCTTCTTCCTCTTCTTTCTTCTCTTCTTCTTCTTCTTCTTCTTCTTTTTCTTCTTCTTCTTCCTCTACCTCTTCTTCTTCATCATCATCTTCTTCTTCTTTTTCTTCTTCTTCTACATCTCCTTATCTTTCTCCTTCACCATCTCCTTCACCTTCTTCTCCTTCTCCTTCTCCTTCACATTCACCTTTTCCTTGTCTTCATCATCATCTTCTTCATCAGCTTCTTCTTCTTCCTCCTCTTCTTCTTCTTCTGCTTCTTCTTCTTCTTCTTCTTCTTCTTCTTCTACTTCTTCTTTCTTGTTTTTCTTCTTCCACTTCTTTTTTCTCTTCTTCTTCTTCATCATCATCTTCTTCTTCTTTTTCTTTTTCTTCTACATCTCCTTATCTTTCTCCTTCACCATCTCCTTCACCATCTCCTTCACCTTCTTCTTCTCCTTCTCCTTCTCCTTCACCTTCACCTTTTGCTTCTTCCTTATTCTTTATTCTTTCTCTTCGTATTCTTCTTCTTCTTCTTCTTCTTCTTCTTCCTTGTCTACTTCATCATCTTCTTCATCAGCTTCTTCTTCTTCCTCCTCCTCTTCTTGTTCTTTCACTTCTTCTTCTTCTTCTTCTTCTTCTTCATCTTTTTCTTCTTCTTCTACTTCTTCTTTCTCGTTTTTTTTCTTCCTCTTCTTTTTTCTCTTCTTCTTCTTCTTCGTCATCATCTTTTTCTTCTTCTTCTTCCTCTACTTCTTCTTCATCATTATCTTCTTCTTCTTTTTCTTCTTCTTCTACATCTCCTTATCTTTCTCCTTCACCATCTCCTTCACCTTCTTCTTCTCCTTCTCCTTCTCCTTCTACTTCTTCTTCTTCATCATCATCTTCTTCTTCATTTTCTTCTTCTTCTACATCTCCTTATCTTTCTCCTTCACCATCTCCTTCACCTTCTTCTTCTCCTTCTCCTTCTCCTTCACCTTCACCTTTTCCTCCTCCTTCTCTTTATCCTCCTCTTTTCTTTCTTCTTTTTCCTCTCTTCTTCTTCTTCTTCTTCTTCCTTCTTTCTTCTTCCTTCTTTGATCTTTCTACTTTCTTCTTTCTTCTTCCTTCTTCTTTCCATCTTCCTTCTTCCTTTTTCATTCTTCCTTCTTCTTTCTTCTTTATTCTTTCTCTTCTTCTTCCACTTCTTCTTCTTTGTCGTCGTATTCATCGTCTTCTTCTTCTTCTTCTTTATTTACTTCTTCAACCTCATCTTTCATGTTCTTTTTCTTCCTCTTGTTCTTCTTCACCATCATCATCACCATCTTCTTCTTCTTCTTGTTGTTGTTCTTCTTCTTCTATTTCTTCTTCTTCCTCTTCTTCTTTTTCTTCTTCTTCTACTTCTTCTTCTTCTTCTCCTTCTCCTCCTTCTCCTTGCCCCTCTTCCTCTCCTTCTCCTTCTCTATCTCCCACTCCTTCTCCTTCTACTTCTCCTTCATCTCTTTCACCTTCCCCTTCCCCTTCTCCTTCTCCTTCTCCTTCACCTTCTCCTCCACATTCTCCTCGTCCTCCATCTCCTTTTCCTTCTCCTTTTTTCCTCTTCTTCTTCTTCCACTTCTTCTTCTTCCTTCTTCCTTCTTTCTTCTTTCTTCTTACTTCTCTCTACTTTCTTCTTTCTTCTTTATTCTTCCTTCTTCCTTCCTCCTTCCTTTTTCTTCTTTTGTTTTTCTTTCTGCTTTATTCTTTCTCTTCTTCTTCCCCTTCTTCCTCTTCTCTTTCTTGTTTTTCATCTTCTTCTCCTCCTTTCTTCCTTATTCTTTCTTCCTTCATCCTTCATCATCTTCTTCTGTCCTTCTTCTTACTTGTTCCTTCTCCCTAATCCCTAAACCCTAATCCTTAATCCTTAATGGCTAATCCTTAAATCCTAATACCTTTTCTAATCCTGATCCTAATCCCTTAGTCTCTGATCTCTATTCCTTTGTCTCTAATCCTAAATCCCTCATTCCTAATCTCTGATCTCTCATCCCTAATCCCTAACACCTAATTTGAAATCCTTACATTCTTAATCCTTAATCCCTAATCCTTAACCTCTAACCCTAGTCACTAATCCATTTCTTCTTCCTCTTATTCTTCTTCATCTTCTTCTTCCTCTACTTCTTCCCCTTCTTCTTTTTCTTCTTCTTCCTCTTCTTCTTCTTCTTCCTCATCTTCTTCTTCTTCTTCATCCTCCACTTCGTCATCTTCCACTCCTTCTTCTTGCACTTCCTCTTCTTCTTCATCTTCTTCTTCTTCTTGTCCATCTCCCTCTTCTTCTTCTTCTTCTTCTTATTTTGCTTCTTCTTCTTCTTCTTCTTCATCTTCTTCTTTTTCTTTTTCTTCTTCTTCTTCTTCTTCTTCTACTTTCTCTTCTTACTCTTCTTCCCCTTCCCTATCTTCTTCTTCTTCTTTTCTCCTTTTTCTTCTTTTCTTGTTCTTCTCCATGCTCTTCTTCTTCCTCCTCTTCTTCTTATCATTATCATTATTATTCTTCTTTTATTGCAACTTCTTCAACTATTTCTTCCTCTTCTTTTTTGACTTCTTCTTCTTTTTCTCCTTCTCCTTCTTCTTCTCCTTCTCCTTCTCCTTGCCTTTCTCCTTCTCCTCCTTTTTTTCTTCTCTATCTAATTCTCGTTATCCTTCTCCTTATCCTTCCCCTTCTCCTTCTTTCACTCCTCCATGTCCTCTTTCTCCTTCTCCTTATTCTTTTTCTACTTCTTTCTTCTTTCCACTTTTTTTTTTCTTCTTTCTTCCTTTTTGCTTCTTCCTTCCTCCTTCCTTCTTCCTTTTTCTTTCTTCCTTCTTCTTTCTTCTTTCTTCTTCCTTCTTTATTCTTCCTCTTCTTCTTCCTCTTCTTGTTCTTCACCTTCTTATTCTTCTCCTTGTTCCTCTCCTTCTACTTCCACTTCTGCTTCTTCTTCTTCTTCTACTACTCTATCTTCTTCTTCTTATTATTGTTATTGCTATTCTTACTCTTCTTATTGCTCTTATTCCTCTTATTCTTCTACTCCCTCTATTTTTCTTCTTCTTCTTCTTCTTCCCCATCTTCTTCATGTTTCTTCTTTTCCTTCTTCTTCCTCTTCTTCTTTTATTTCTTCTTCTTCTTCCTCTTCCTCTTCTTCTTCTTCTTCTTCTTCTTCTTATTCTTCTTCCTTTTCTTCTTCTTGTTCTTCCTTATCATCTTCTTCATCTTCTTCCTCGTCTTCCTCTTCTTATTCTTCTTCTTCTTCTTCGGCCTCCTCGTCATCTACTTCTTTTTCTTCTTCCTCTTCTTCTTCTCCTTCTTCCCCTTCTCCTTCGTCTTCTTGTTCTTCAAGTTCTACTTCCTCTTCTTCTTCTTCCACTTCTTCTTCTTCAATGTCTTCTTGTTCTTATTCTTCCTCTTCATCTTCTTCTTCTTCTTCTTCTTTCTTTCTTTATTTCTTCGTCTTCTTCTTCTTCTTCATCCTCTTCTTCTTCTTATCCTTCTTCTTCCTCCTCCTCCTCTTCCTTCTCTTCATCTTCTTCTTCTTCTTCTTCTTCTTCCTCCTCTTTCTCTTCTCCCTCTTTTTCTTCTTCTCCTACCTCTTCTTCATCTTCCTGTTTTTGTTTCTCTATTCTCTTCTTCTACTACTTCCTCTTCTTCTTCCCCTACTACTTCTTCTTCTTCCTCATCTTCTTCTTTCCCTTCTTCTTCTTCTTCTTCTTATTTTCTTCTACTTCTAAATGATCTTCTTCTTCTTCCTACTATTCTTTTTTCTCTTATTTTTATTCCTCTTCTTCTTCTTATTCTTCTTCTTCATTTTCTTCTCCTTCTTCTTCTTCTTCTTCTACCTTTTCTTCTTCTTCTCCCACTTTTGTTGTTCTTCATCTTCTTCTTACCCTTCATCCTCTTCTTCATCTTCGTCCTCTTCTTCTTCCACTACTTCTTCTTCTTCCTCTCCTTCCTTATCTTCTTCACCTTTTTCTTCTTCATCTTTTTCCTCATCTTCCACTCATTCTTCTTCTTTATCTTCCCCTTCTTCTTAACCTTTTTCTTTTTCCTCTTCTTCTTCTTCATCTTAATCCTTTTGTTCTTCTTCTTCTCCTTCTTCTTCTTCTTCTTCCTCCTCCACCTACTCTACTTCTTCTTCACCTTCTTTCACAACCCCTACTTCTTCTTTTTCCTATTACCCTTCTTCCTCTTCTTCTTCTTCTTCTTGTTATTCTTCTTCTTCTTCTTCTTCTACTTGTTCCTCTTCTATTACTACTTCTTTTTCTTCTTCTTCTTCTTCCACTTTCTCTTTTCCCTCTTCTTCTTCCTCTCACTCTTCTTCTTCCTCTTCTTCCTCTTCTCCTTCTTATTCTACTTTTACTTCTTCTTCTACCCCTTCTTCCTCAACTTCTTCTTCCTCATCTTATTCTGCTTCGTGTTCTTCTAATTGTTCTTCTCTTCTTCCTCTTCATTTTGTTCTTCTTCATCTTCATTTTCTTCCCTCTCTTCTTCTTGTTATTCCTCCTCTTCTTCTTATTTCTCTTTTTCTTTTGCTTCTTCCTCTTCTTCATCTTCCTTTTCTTCTTCTTCTTCTTCTTCTACGTCTTCTTTCACTTCTCCTCCTTCTTCTTCATCTTCATCTGCTTGTTCTATTTCTTCCTCCACTTCTACAACTTTTTCTTCCTCTTCTTCCTTATCTTCCTCTTCTTCTTCTTCTTCTTCCTCTTCTTCTGCATCTTCTTCTTCTTCCTCTTCTTTGCGTTCTTCTTATTCCACTTCTTGTTCTTCTTCTTATTCTTCTACTACTACTACGACTTCTTTTTTTCCTCTCCTCCATCATCCTATTCTTCTTCTTCTTCTTCTTCCCCAACTTCTTCTTCCTCTTCTTCTTCCTCTTCTTTGCCTTCTTCTTCTTCTTCTTCATTATCTCCCACTTCTTCTTCTTTATCTTTTTCTCTTCTTCCCTTTCTTCTTCTTCTTCTTCTTCCCCTTCTTCTTCTTCTTCTTCTTCTTCTTCTTCTTTTTCTACTTCTTATTATTCTTTTGCCATTGTAAGTTCATCATCTACCCCTTCTTCTTTTTCTTCTTCCTCCTCCTCTCCTTCTTTCCCTTCTACTACTCCTTCTTCTTACTCTTCTTATTTCTTCTCATCATCCTTTTATTCTTCTTTCCCTTCTTCCTCATCTTCCTCTTCTACTCCTTCCTTTTCCACATCTTCTTCTTCTTCTTCTTCATCTACTTCTTCTTCTTCTTCCTCTTGTTCTTCTTCTTCTTCTTCTTCTTCATTTCCCCCCTTCTTCTTCTTCTTCTTACTTTTCTACTCCATCCTATTCTTCATCTTCCTCTTCTTATTATTCTTCTTCATCTTCTTCTTCTTCTTCTTCCTCCCCCTCCTCCTATGTTCTTCTTCTTCTTCTTCTTCTTCTTCTTCTTCTTCCTCGTCTTCTTCTTCTTCTTTCTTATCTTCTTCCTTTTCTACTTCTCCTTCTTCTTCTTCTTCCTCTTCTTCTTCTTCTTCCTCTACTTCTTGTTCTTCTCCTTCTTTCTCTTGATCTACTTCTTCCTCTTCTTCTTCTTCTCCTTCCACATTATTTCTTCTTCTTCTACTCCTTCTCCTACTCCTCTCCTTCTTCAACTTCTTCTTCTTCTTCTTCTTCTTCTTCCTCCTTTTCTTCTCCTCTTTGTTCTTCTTTTTCTTCTCATTGTTTCTCTTCTTCTTCCTCTTCTTCTTCTTCATCTTCTCCATCTTCTTCTTCACCATCTTCTTCTTCTTCTTCTTCTTTTGCTTCATCTTCTCCTTCATCTTCCCCTTCTTCTTCTCGTTCTTCTTCTTCTTCTTCTTCTTCTTCTTCTTCTTCTTCTCCTTCTTCTTCTTCTCCTCCTTCTTCTTCTTCTACTTTTTCTTCTTCTCCTTCGTCTTCTCCTTCTTCTTCTCCTTCTTCTTCGTCTTCTTCTTCTTCTTTTTCTTCTTCTTCTTCTTTTCTTTTTCTTTTTCTTATTCTTCTTGTTCTTCTTCTTCTTCTTCTTCTTCTTCTTCTTCTTCTCCTTCTTCTTCTTGTCCTTCTTCTTCTCCTTATTCTTCTTCTTCTTCTTCTTCTTCTTCTTCTTTCCCTTTCCCCTCTTCTCCTTCTTCTTTCACTTCTTTCTCTTCTTCTTCCTCTTCTTCCTCTTCTTCCTCTTCTTCCTCTTCTTCCTCTTCTTCTTGTCCTTCTTCCTACTATTCTTGTTCTTCTTCTTCTTAATTCCTTTTATTCTACTTCTTCTTCTCCTACTTCTACTTCTTCTACTTCTTCATCCTTTCTTTTTCTTCTCCTTCTTTTTATTCTTCTTCTTCTTTTTCCTCTTCTGCTTCTTTCTCTTCTTTGACATCTTCTTCTTCTACTTCTTCTTTTGCTTCTTCATCTTCTTCTTCCTCCTCTTCTTCCTCTTCTTCTTCTTGTCCTTCTTCTTCTTTTTCTCTTCCTTCTTCTTCTTCGTCTCCCTTTTTTTCTTCTTCATGTTCTTCTTTTTCATCCTATTCTTCTTTTTCTTTTTTTTTTCTTCTTCTTCTTCTTCTTCTTCTTCTGCTTCTTCAACTTCTTCTTCTTCTGCCTCTTCTACTTAATCCCTGACCCCTAATTTCTAATCCCTAATAAATTTCTTCTTCCCATTTGTCTTCTTCTTCTTCCTCTTATTATTCTTCTTCTTCTTCCACTTCTTCCTCATCTTCCTCTGCTTCTTTTCATTCTTCTTTTTCCTCTTCTTCTTCTTCTTCTTCCTTTTTATCTTGTTCTTCTTCTTTTTCTTTTTCTTCTTTTTCTTTTTCTTTTTCTTCTTCTTCTTCAATTTCTACATCATCATCTTCTTCTTCTTCCTCTTCTTCTTCTCCTTCCTCTTCTTCTTCACCCAATTCTTCTACTTCTTCTTCATTTCTTGTTCTTCTTCTTCCTTACCTTCTTCCTCTTCTTCTTCTTCTTCTTCTACTTCTTCTTCTTCTTCTTTTTCTTCTTCCTCTATTTATTCTTCTTATGCTTCTCCTTATTCTCCTTGTTCTTCTTCCTTTTCTTCTTCTACTTCTTCATCTTCTTATCCTTCATCCTATTCTTCAACCACTTTTTTTCTTTTTGTTCTTCTTCTTCTTCTTCTTCTTCTTCCTATACTTCTTATTCTTCTTCTAAATTTTCCACTTCTTTTTCCTCCTCTTCTTCTTCTTCTTCTTCTTCTCCATTATCTTCTTCTACTACTTCTTCTTCTACTACTTCATCCTCTTCTCCTTTTTCTTCTTATTCTTCTTCTGCTTCTTTTCTTTTTCATATTCTTATTCTTCTTGTTCCTCTTCTTCTTCTTCTTCTTCTACTTCTTCTCCTTCTCCTTCTTCTTCTTCTTCTCCTTCTCCTTCTCCTTCTACTTCTTCGTCTTCTTCTTCTTCTTCTTCTTCTTCTTCGTCTTTGTCTTCGTTTTCTTCTTCTTCATCTTCGTCTGCTTCTTCTTCTTCTTCTTCATCTCCTTCTTCTTCTTGTTCATCTTCTTCTTATTCTCGTTCTCCTTTGTAATCCTTAATCCTTATTCCGTAATCCCCAATCAATAATTCCTTATCCATCCCTCCCAAATCCTTAATCCACTCATAATCCATAATTCTTAATCCTTAATCCTTAATCTCTAATCCCTAATCTCTATTCTCTAAACCCGTATTCTTAATACTTAATCTCTAATCTTTAATCCCTAATCCCCAATCCACAATCTCTAGTCCCTAATCACTAATTCCTAATCCTAAATCTTGAATCCCTACTTAATAATCTCTAATCCTTAATCCTTATTACCTAATTTGTAATCCCTAATCCTTAATACTTAACCTACAATCTTTAGTAATTAATCCCTTAGTCCCTTATCCCAAATCCTTAATCCCTAATCCCTATTACTTAGTCCTTAATCACTACTTTTTAATCCCTTACCCTTCATCCCTAAACCCTAGTCCTTAATTGCTAATCCATATCCATTAATTCCTCATCCTTAATCCCTAATCCCTAACCCATAATCTCTAATCCCTAATCCATCTTTTCTCCCCCTTTTTCTTCTTCTTCTTCCTCTTCTTCTTCCACTTCATTTTCTTCTTCTTTCTCATCATCCATTACTTTTTCTTCTTCTTCTTCCTCAACTTCCTCTTCTTCTTCTTGTTCTTCTTCTTCTTCCTCCACTTCATCTGCTTCTTCTTGATCTTCCTATTCTTCTTCTCCTTCTTCTTCTTCCTCTTTAACTTCTTCTTCTTCTTATTCCACTTCTTATTCTTCTTCATTTTCTTCTTCTTCTTCTTCCGCTTCTTCTTCTCCCGCTATTTATTCTTCTTCCACCTCTTCTTCTTTTACTTTTTCTTCTTCTTCTTCTTCTTATTATTATTATTTTTCTTCTTCTCCTTTATCCCTAACCCCTAATCGCTTATCCTAAATGCAACTTTTCTTCCTCTTTGTATTCTTCTTCTTTCTCTTGTTATTGCTCTTCTTCTTCCTCACCTTCTTCTTCCTCTTCTTTGTCATCTTCCCCTTCTTCTTTTTGTTCTTCTTCTTCTTCTTCCACTTCTTCTTCTTCTTCTTCTTCTTCTTCTTCTTCTTCTCCTTCTTCTTCTTCTTCTTGTCCTTCTTTTCTTCTTCTTCTTCTTTATTTTCTTCTTCTTCTTCATTTTATTCTTCTTTTTCTTCTTCTTATTCTTCTCCTTCTACTTCTTCCTCATCCCTTTCTTCTTCCTCTTTTTCTTCTTCTACTTCTTCTTCTTCTTCTTCTTCTTCTTCAATTTGTTCTTCTTCTTGTTCTTCATCCTCTTCTTTTTCCCCTTCTCCTTCTTCCTTTTCATATACTTCTTTTACTTTTTCTTCTTCTTCTTCTTCTTCCTCTTCTACTTCTTCTTCTTATTTGTCTTCATCTTCTTCTCCCTCTTTCTCATCTTCTTCTTCTTCTTCTTCTTATTCTTCTTCTGCTTCTTCTACTTTTTCAACTTGTTCTCTTCTCCTCCCTAATCGCTAACCCTTAATCACTAATCCATAATCCATCTCTTATTACTTTTTGTCTTCTTCTTCTTTCTCCTACTATTTTTGCTCTTCTTCTTCTTCCTCCACTTCTTCCTCATCTTCCTCTTCTTCTTTTATTTTTTCTTATTTCTTCTTCATCTTCCTCTTCTTCTTCTTCTTCTTCTTCTTCTTCTTCTTCCTCCTCCTCCTCCTCTTCTTCTTCTTCTTCTTCTTCTTCTTCACTTCTTCTTTTTCCTCAATTTCTTCTTTTCTTCTTCTTCTTCTTCTCCTTCCTCTTTTTCTTTATCCTTTTCTTCTACTTCTTTTTCTCCTTTTTCTTGTTTTCTTGTTCTTCTTCTTCCTCTTTTTCTTCTTCTTCTTCTTCTTCTTCTTCTTCTTATTTTTTTCTTCCTTTATTTCTCCTTCCTCTTCTTCTTCTTATTATTCTTCTTCTTCTTCATCACCTATTTCTTCTTCTTCTTCTTCTCCTCCTCCTATTTCTCCTTCCCCTTCTACTTCTCCTACTCCTTTTTCTGTCTTCTTCTCCGTATCCTTCTCCTTTTCATTCTCGTTCTCCTTCTCCTTCTCCTCCTTCTTTACGTCCTCCTTCTCACTCTAATTCTTCTTCTTCCTTTTCTTCTTCTTCTTCATCTTCTTCTCCTTCTTCTTCCTCTTCTTCTTCGACCTCTTCACTTCTTCTTTTTGTTCTTCTTCTTCTTCTTCTTTTTCTTCCTCTTCTTCTTCTACTTCTTCTACTTTTTCCTCTTCTTTTTTCTCTTCTTCTTCTTCTTCTTTCTCTTCTTCTTCTGCTTCTTCTACTTATCCTTCTCCTTCATCTTCTTTGTCTACTTCTTCTTCTTCTTCTTCTTTTCCTTCATTCTTTTTTCCTTTTTCTTCTTTTTCTTCTTCTTCTATTTCTTCTTCTTATTCTTATTCTTATTCTTCTTGTTCCTTTCCTTCTTTTTCTTTTTCTTTTTCTTCTTCTTTTTTCTCTTCTTCTTCCTCCTGTTCTTCTCCTTTCTTTTGTTCTTCTCTTCTTCTCCTTCTCCTTCTTCTTCTTCTTCTTCTTCTTCTATCTCTTCATCTTCTTCTTCAACTTTTTCTTTGTCTTCTTCTTTTTCTTCTTCTTGTTGTACTTCGTAATTCTTAATCCTTATTCCCTAATCCCTAATCTATAATGCCTAATCCATCTCTCTTAATATCTATTCCCTAATCTTTAAACCCTAATCCATAATCCATCCTTAATCCATAATTCTTAATCCTTAATCCCTAATCTTTAATCCTTAAACCCTAATCCCTAATACTTAATCCAAAATCCTTAATCCCCAATCTATAATTCATAATCTCTAATCCTTAATTCCTAATCCCTACCCTAATCTCTGATCATTAATCATTAATCTAGAATCCCTAATACTTAATCCTAATATAATTACTTAATCCCTTATCCTTAATCCCTAATCCCTAATTCTTAATCCTTAATCTCAAATGGTTAATCACTAATCTCTAATCCTTAATCCCTAATCTTAATTACCTAATTTTTAATCCTTAATCACTAGTCTCTAATTTCTCTTCTTCTTCTTCTTCCTCTTCTTCTTCTTTTTCATCGTCTTCCACTTCTTCTTTTTCTACTACTACTACTTCTTTCACTTCTTGTTCTTCCCATTCTTCTTCTTCTACTTTTTTGCCTTCTTCTTTTCTTGTTCTTGTCTTCCTCTTGTTCTTCCTCTTCTTCTTCCTCTCCTTCTCCTTTTTCTTCTTCTTCTTCTTCTTCTACTTCTTTTATTTCTTCTTCTTCTCCTTTGTCTTCTTCTTCTTCTTCTTCACATTCTTCTTCTCTTTCTCCTTCTCCTTGTTTTTCTCCACCTCCATCTTCTTTTTCTTCTCCTTCTACTTCTCCATTATTCTTACTCCTTATTCCCAATCATAATTCCTTAATCTCTAATCCCTACTCACTAATCTATAATACCTAATCCTAATTCCCAAATCCTTAATCACTAATCTCTAATTCGTAATCTCTAAACCTTAATCCCTAATCCCTTTTCCATAATCCATAATCCTTAATCCTAAACCTTTAATCTTTAATAATTAATCCTTAATCCCTCATCCCTAATCATTAATCTCTTTATCCTTAATCCTTAGTCCCTAATCTGTCATCCTTAATCCCTCATCCCTATCACTTATTCCCAAATCCCTATTCCTTAATTTGTAATCCTTAATCCTTATACCATAACCCCTAACTACTAATCCATAATCCCTAATGCCTAATCTCTAATGCCAAATACATAATCCTTTCCTCCCTGATCCCTAATCCCTAGTTCCTAATACCTACTCTCAAATCCCCAATCCCTTCCTCCCTCATCCATAAACTATATTCCCAAATCCCGAATCGTTAATCTCAAA
>JAIUJO010000390.1:301366-306366 GCA_023846275.1 Vanilla planifolia | reverse complement strand
CACCTCTTCTTCATCTTCTTCTTCTTCTTCTTCTTTTTCTTCCCCTTCTTCTTCGTCTTGTTCTTCTTCCTTATCTTTGTCTTCTTCTTCTTCCTCTTCTTCCTCATCTTCCTCTTCTTCTTCTTCTTCTTCTTCTTAATCATCCTCTTCTTCTTCTTCTTCTTCTTCCACTTCTTCTTTTTCTTCTTGTTCTTCTTCCTCCTCTTCTTCTTCTTCTTCATCTTTTTCTTCCTCTTCTTGTACTACGTCTACGCTGCTTCCTCTTCTTCTTTTTCCACTTCTTCTACTTTTTCTTCTTCTTCTTCTTCTTCTTCATCTTCTTCTTCTTCTTCCTCTTCCTCTTCCTCTATTTGTTCTTCTTCTTCTTTTTCTCTTCTTCCCCTTCTTCTTCCTCTTTTATTTCTTCCTCCTCCTTTTCCTTCTTCTTATTCTTCTATTTCTTCTTCTTCTTTCTCTTCCTCTTCTTCTTCTTCTTCTTCATTTTTATCTTCCTCTCATCTTCTTCTTCTTCTTCTTCTTCTTCTTCTTTTTCTTCTTTTTCCATATCATCTTCATCTTCTTCTTCATCTTCATCACATCATCATCTTCTTCTTCAACTTCTTGGCCTTCTTCTTCTTCTTCTTCCTCTTACTCTTCTCCTTCTCACTCTTCTTCTTCTTCTTCTTCTTCTTCTTCTTCATCTTCTTCTTCTTCTTCTTTATCTTCTTCTTCTTCTTCCTCCTCTTCTTCTTTTTCTTCTTCTTCTTTTTACTCTTTTCCTTCTTATCTTCTTCTTCTTCTTCATCATCTTCTTTTTCTTGTTTCTCTTCTTCTTCTTCTTTTACCTCTTCTCCGTCATGTTCTTCTTCTTTATCTTCTTCTTCTTCTTCTTCTTCTTCTTCTTTTTTATTTTCATCTTCTACTTCTTCTGCTTCTTCTTTGTCTTCCTCTTCTTTTTCTTCTTCTTGTTCATCATCTTCTTTTTTTTCTTCTTCTTCTCCTTGTTCGTCTTCTTCCTCCTCCTCCTCTTCTTCTTCTCCTTTTTCTTAATAATTCTTAATCCTCATTCCCTAATCCCTACTCCTTAATCCCTATCTCCCTAATCTCTTAACCCTAAGAAATCCCTAA
The DNA here is from genome assembly GCA_023846275.1 of Vanilla planifolia. NCBI lineage: Eukaryota > Viridiplantae > Streptophyta > Magnoliopsida > Asparagales > Orchidaceae > Vanilla > Vanilla planifolia. Next base: position 305,259 of record JAIUJO010000390.1, on the reverse strand, counting down.
TCCATGCCTCCCTAATCACTAATCTCTAATCTCTATTCCCTAATCCTTAAACCTTAGTCCTTAAATCCTAATCTATCTTTAATCCATAATGCCTAATTCTTAATCCTTGATCTCTAAATCCTAAACCCCAATCTTTAATTCCTAATCCCTAAACCCTAATCTCTAATCAATAATCCATAATTCCTAATCCCTAATCCTAAAACTCTACTTGCTAATACCTGATCCATAATCTCTAATCCCTAATCTATATTCTATACTCTTTAATCCATAATCTCTAATCCCTTATTGCTAATCCTTAATTCCTAAACCCTATTCCTTAATCCCTTATTGTTAATCCCTTATCTTTATCCTAATCACTTAATCCATAATCTCTAATCTATAATCTTGAATCCAACAACAATAATCACAAATCTCAAATCCTTAATCCATAATCCTTATTCCTTATCCCATAATCCTAAATCCTAAAACCCTAATTACTAATGCTTAATAATTAATCCCTTAATCCTAAATCTTAATCCCTAATCCCTAATCATTGATCTCTTCATCCTCATAACCTTAATTCGTAACCCTTAGGCTTTAAACCCTTATACCTATTACTTATTTCTTAATCCTTAGTCCTTAATCCCTAATCCTTAATCCTTAATTAGTAATCTTTAATACTTAATTTTTAATCCCTAATCCATAATTCCTAACAACTAATCCCATATCCCTCCAATTTTAATCCTTAATCACTAATTCTTAACCCTTAATCCTTAATCGCTAATCAATTTCTTCTTCTTTTTCTTCTACTTCTTCATTCTTCCACTTGTTCTTCCTTCTTTTCTCCCTTAATCCCTAAGCCTTACTCCCTAATCTATAATCCTTAATCCCTAAACCCAAATCCCTAGTTACTAATCAATAATCTCGGATCTTTAATCCCTAATTCGTAATCTATAAAGGCTAATATCAAATCCTTACATCCTTAATCCACCATCTCTAATCCTTTATACCTTATCTTTAATCCCCAATCCCTCTGTCCTTAATCCGTAATCCATATTCCTTAATCCCTAATCCCACTTTTGTAATCTCGTCCTCCTTAATCCCTAATTCATAATCCATAATACTTAATCACTAATCCCTAAACCTTAATCACTAATTGTTAACTCAAAAATCCCTAATTCCTAATCCCAAATCCTCCCTCATTAATGTTTAATCAATATTCTTTGAAACCTGTTCTCTAATCCTTTATTCCATAATCTCTAATCCCTAATCTCTAATTCATAATCCCTGACAGTTGATTCGTAATCTATTTCTTTTTCCACTTCTTCTTCCACTTCTTCTTCTTCCTCTTCTTCATCTTCTTTCTATTCTTCTTCTTTCATATCTTCATCTTCTTCTTCTACTTTCTTTTCTTCCTCTTCTTCTTCATCATCTTCCTCTTCCTCTTCTTCTTCTTCTTCTTCTTCTTCATCTTTTTCTTCTCTTTTTCTTGTTCTTCTTCTTTTTCTTCTTCACCTTCCTTTTTTTCTTCTTCTTCTTCCTATTCTTCTTTTTGCTCTTCATCTTCCTCTTCTTCTCCTTCTTCTTCAGCTTTTCACCTTCTCCTTCTTCTTCTTCTTACTCATCTCCTCTTTCTTCTTCTTCATCTTCTTATTCTTCATCTTCTTCTTCTTCCTCTTCTTCTTTTTTCTCCTTCTCTTCTTCTTTTTCTTCTTCTACTTCTTCTTATTCCTCATTTTCTTCTTCTTCTTCTTCTTCTTCCTCTTCTTCTTCTTCTTCTTCTTCCTCTTCTTCTTCAAGTTCTTCTTCTTCTTCTTCTTCTTCTTCTTCATTATCATCATCATCTTCTTCTTCTCCTCCTCCTTATTCTTCTCCTTCTTTGTCCTTATCTTCTTCTTCTTCTCCTTCTTCTTTGTAATCCTCAATCCTTATTCCCTTATCCCTACTCTTTAATCCCACCCTCCCTAGCCCCATATCCCTAAATTTGTAAACCCTAATCATTAACCGCTTATCCTTATTCATTAATCCTTATTCCTTAACCCCTAATCCCTAATCCTTAATCCATCTTTGATCCATAATCCTTAATTCTTAATCGTTAATCTCCAATCCCAAATCTCTAACCCCTAATCTATAATCACTAAATTGTAATCCATAATACCTAATCTCTAATCCTTAATTCCTAATCAATAATGCATAATCCTGAATTCTTAATGTCTAATCCCTAATCCTTATCATTAATTCTTAATCCTTAAACCTTAATCCCTAATGCCTGATCCCTAATCTCTAATCCATAATCTTGAATCCCAAATCCATAATCACTAATTTCTAATCCTTTATCCTTAATCTCTATTTCCTAACTTATAACCTAAAATCCTAAATCCTTAATCTTCAATTTTTAGTAAGTAATCCATTAATCCATAATCCCTAATCCATAGTCATTAATCCCTTCATCCCTAATCCTTTACCCTAATCCTTAATCTTAATACTTTATCCCTACTACTTATTAGCATTTTCTCCATAGTCACTAATACTTAATCATTAAACCCTAATCCCTAATCACTAATTGATAATCCTTAATCCTTTATTCTTTAATCTCTAATCTGTAATTTCTAATCCAAATCCCTATCTACTAATCTTATATCCCTCGCTCCTTAGTCATTAATCCGTAAACCCTAACTTGAAATCCTTAATCCTTAATCCATCTCTTCTTCCTCTTCTTCCTCTCTTTCTTCTTCATCTTACTCTTCTCCTTCTTCTTCTTCTTCCACTTCTTCTTCTTCTTCCACTTCTTCTTCTTCTTCCTCATCTTATTCATCTTACTCTTCTTGTTCTTCTTCTTCTTCTTCTATTACTTCTTCTCCTTCTTCTTCTTCTTCATCATTATCTTCCTCTTCTTCTTCTTCTTCGTCCTCTTCTTCATCTTTTTCTCCTTCTTTTACTTCTTCTTCCTCTTCTTCCCCTTCTTATTTTTCTCCATTTCTTCTTTTCATGTAATTCTTCTTCCTCTTCTTCTACCACTTATACCTCTTCCTCATCTTACTCTTCATCATCATCATCATCTTCTTCTTCTTCTTCTTCCTCAGATTTTTCTTCGTCTTCTTCTTCTTCTTCTTCCTCTTCTTCTATTTCTTCTTCTTCTTCTTCTTCTTCTTTTGCTCCTTCTTCTCCTTCTCCTTCTCCTTATCTTTCTCATTCTCCTTCTCCGTCTTTTCTCTTTCTCCTTGTCCTTCGCCTTCTCCTTCTCCTTCTCCATCTCCTTCTCCTTCTCCTTCTCTTTGTCCTCCTCCTCTTCTACGTCCTTCCTCTTCTCCTCCTTTGTCTTTGTTTTCTTCTTCTTCTTCTTTCGTCTTTCTTCTTTCTGCTTTATTCTTTCTTTGTCCTTCTTTTTTCTTCCTTCCACCTTCCATCTTTCTTCTCCCTTCTTCTTTCTTCCTTCTTCTTTCTTCTTTATTCTTTCTCATTTCTACTTTATTCTTCCTCCCTTTCTTCCTCTTCTTCTTCTTCTACAACGTTTTCATCTTGTTCTTCCTTCTTGCACTTCTTCTTCCTCATCTTCTTCCCTAATGCCTACTTCCTAATCCATAACCCTTAAGCCCTAAACTATAATGCCTAATACCTAATCTTTCCCTCTCTAATCCCCAATCTGTAATCCCTAATACCTAATCTCTAATCCCCAATCCCTCCCTCCCTAAACCATAATCTATATTCCCTAATCCCAAATCTCTAATTCCTCTTTAATTAATCTCTAATCTCTAATCCCTAACCCATAATCTTTAATTTTTAAACCTTAATCCCTAATTGCTAACTCCTAAATCCCTAATTTCTACCTCCTTAATCTTTAGTCCACATTCCCAGATACATAATCCCTAATCTTTCATTCCTTAATCCTTAATCTCTAATCCCTAACCACTGAT
>JAIUJO010000390.1:290936-301343 GCA_023846275.1 Vanilla planifolia | reverse complement strand
GAGCCTTGAAGACCACTATTTTAGGCATTTAAAGTTCATGGCTTGTCTTAATTGAATATTAATAATTTTGTTTGGAACAAGCCCATATAAAATTTAAATATTTATACTTGACTCATCAAACACAAGGGTGTAACAATCTCTCCCTTTTGATGATGGCAAGACATAAATATTTTAAATCTATAAAAATGATAAAAATAAACTTTTAAGAAGAAAATTCTTAAGGAGGAGATTAATAATTATCATGCTCCCACTATCTTTATGCTCCTCCTAACTCCTAACTATTCTCCCCCTTTGACACCATCAAAACGGAGTTAACCCTAAGCAATGTCTAAAATTCCTAATTGTTCTCTCAATGTTTGAAATTTCTCCAATGGTAAGGGTTTGGTAAAAATGTCAGCCAATTTAAGCTTAGTAAGAATATACTCTAATTCTACTAATCTTTTGGCCACTTGGTCTCTAATAAAGTGATATCTAACATCTATGTGCTTAGTCCTTGAATGATGAACTTGATTCTTGACTAATGCTAATGCACTAGTATTGTCAATTCTAATAGGTATATTTGTGACTTCTACACCATAGTCTTGAAGTTATTGTCTTAACCATAGTACTTGAGCAACACAACTTCTAGCTGTAACATATTCAGCTTCTGTTGTTGACAAGACTATACAATTTTGTTTTTTCTTGGCCATGAAACAAGACAATGTCCCAAGAATTGACATGTCCCTGATGTGCTCTTTCTATCCACTCTAGATCCTCCAAAATCTAAATTTGTGTAGCCAATAAGTTCACAAGAAAGGTCATTTCTAGGATACCATAATCCTAGAGTCATAGTTCCCTTCAAATATTTGAAGATTACTTTAACAGCTTTTAAGTGACTTTCCTTTGGGTTTGCTTGGAACTTAGCACATAATCCAACACTAAATAGAATGTCGGGCCTACTAGCTGTAAGGTATAATAAAGATCCTATAAGTCTTTTCTAAAGTTTTTAGTCTATGGTTTTCCCTTTTTCATCTAAGTCTAAGTGAATAGATTGATTCAAAGGAACTTTTCTATATTTCATATTTTCATAACCATATTTTTTAAACATTTCTTTTAAATATTTTGTTTGAGAAATAAAAATACCATCTTTTAGTTGTCTTATTTTCAATCCTAAGAAAAACGTTAGCTCACCCATCATACTCATTTCAAATTCCTTAGTCATAAGATCTCCAAATTCTCTACACATTTCTTCTTTTGTACTACCAAAAATAATACCATCAACATAAATCTGAATAACTAATAAATCATTTCCTAATGGCTTTAGAAATAATGTAGTATCTAATTTACCCTTTCTAAAGCCACTTTCTACTAGATAATTACTCAACCTATGGTACCATGCACGTGGTGCTTGCTTAAGGCCGTAAAGAGCTTTCTTAAGCTTGTAGACATAATTAACTTGTTTATGATTTTTGAAACCTAGTGGTTGTTCTACAAACACATCCTCTTATATTATTCCATTTAAGAAAGCACTTTTTACATTCATTTGAAACAATCTAAAATTCTTATAACATGAATATGCTAAAAGTAATCTAATTGCTTCTAACCTAGCTACAGGTGCAAATGAATCCTCAAAATCAATACCATCTATTTGATTATATCCCTTAGCAACAAGTCTAGCCTTATTCCTAATAATTACACCATTTTCATCTAATTTGTTTTTATAGACCCATCTAGTACCAATGACTTATTGATCATTAGGTCTTGGTACTAACTCCCAAACATGATTTCTTTCAAATTAGTCTAACTCTTCATTCATGGCTTGAACCCAATAATCATCCCTAAGAGCTTCTTCTATAGAGCTAGGTTCAAAAAATGACACAAAGGCACTATGATCTATATCTCTAATTGAGGCTCTAGTCTTCACTCCTTGGTTCACATCTCCAATGATCAAACCCTTTGGATGTGAGTTTTCAAATTTCCATCCTTTAGGTAAATTGCTTTCTTTTTCTTTTTCTACCTCTAGATTTACTATTTTTTCATTATTTTTATTCAAATCTAAATTCTTAACTAATTTTATTTCATCTTCTAAATGCTTCTCACTAACTAGTTGGATTGTCTTCTCAAACATAACATACATTGTTTCCTCTACCTTATGAGATTCTAGATTAAAAACTTTATATACTTTTCTAATTGATGAATACCCTAAAAAGATTCCTACACTTGCTTTCTCATCAAACTTTCCTAAATTTGCTCTCTCATTCTTAAGAATAGTGCACTTACAACCAAAAACATGAAAATATCTAAGATCTGATTTTTTCTTCCTAAGCAATTCATAAGGGGTTTTCTTCAACTTTGGTCTCAAATTAACCCTATTTATAATTTAATATGCTGTGCTAATAGCTTCAGCCCAGAAATATTTGGGTAAGCTATATTCGACTAACATGGTTCTACCCATCTCGACTAATGTTCTATTCTTCCTTTCTACAACACCATTTTGTTGTGGTGTGTATGGGCATGTGAATTGGTGTTTGATTCTTTTTTCTTTACATAACTCACTAAAATATTCATTCTTAAACTCACTCCTATTATCACTTTGTATACAAACTAATTTTAGACTATGTTGTCTTTCTAACTCGCTAATCAAGTGGTCAAAATTCTTAAATGCTTCATGTTTATGTCTAAGAAAAATTACCCAAGAATACCTAGAAAAATCATCAACTGTAACAAATCCATAGTGTTTTCCTCCTAAACTTAAAGGTTGTATTGGACCAAAAAGATCTAAATAAATTTTTTCTAAAGGTCTATATTTGTTAATTCATTTTGAGATTTTAAAGAAGATTTGACTTATTTCCCTTTTTGACAAGATTCACACAACTCCCAACTTGATTTACTTGGTTTGGGAAGCCCTCTAACTACATCTAACTTTGTAATCTTCTTTAAGGTGGAGTATCCCACATGGCCTAATCTTCTATGCCATAGTGAGTTTTCATTAGATTGGGTCATTAAGCATTCCAAACCGCTAGCTTCTAATTGTTGAAAACTAATTACATAGGTATCACATTTTCTTTTTCCTACAAGTAATTCAAGATTATCTTTCATGATTTTGCAAACTTTTGTATTAAAAATAATATCAAAGCCATTATCACAAAGTTTACTAATACTAATTAAATTAAATTCTAAACCGTCTACTTAAAATACATTTGAAAGGGTCAAGTTGTCGTACCTACATCTCCAATTCCAATGATTCTTTTCTTTGTGTTGTCCCTTAGAGTCACCTTTCTACTTGGACCTGATCTCAATGATTTGAACTTAGCTTTATCTCCAATCATGTATCTTGAACATCCACTATCCAATGCCCAAGATGTGGATTTTGATTTTCTTCTTAGTTTTGACTGTATAAGGTGTAAAATTTAAATTAGAAATATACCACTAAATGAAATCATCAATTTAAGTTTTCAAAGTATTCTAAACCTACCCTAGAATGTCTCTAAATATTTTGGAGACTTTTTCTTCTAGTCTTCTAAGTTTTACTCTTGGGAACCCAAGCAAACTTGGGTTGAGCACTAAATGGAACTTTCACATTCTCATTCTTAACAATCCATCTAAAATTTTGTTTATGTGCATACATGTTTCTCCTAAAAAAGCAATCTTTCAAAGCATGTCCATGTTTACAACAATAAAAACAAACAATATTTGATGGCCTAGGCATGCTTAAGTATTTATGTTTTTCAAAATTGAGGTTATGTGAAGAATAATAAACATGTGAAGCATGAGAAGTATGCAAAGTTTTTCTTATTTTAGCATGCTCAAAAAATAGTATTTTTTCTTTCAAAACACAAATATCATGATTTAAAGAAGTATTTTCATTAATAAGAGAAGCCTTTTCATCACATAAATTTTTATTTTCTATCTTTTTCTCTTCATCTTTTTTTATAACAAAATCAAGCAATTCAACTTTTTCTTTGTAAATCTTTTTTAATTTTTTATGAGCACTCATTAAAGAAGTCAAGGCATTCATAATTTCAATATAATTACTTTCAAGAATATCTCTTGTCCAAGAGCTTATCTCATTTTCTTCTTCTTCTTCACTTGAGGATGTTGAAGATGCCTCATTTGCCATAAAACAAATCATCCCTTCTTCTCCTCTACTTGAGCTTGAAACATCCAAATCTTCGGAGGCACTCCATGTAGCTTGGAAAGCTTTCTTTTTCTTCAAGCTCTTCTTCTTCTTCTTTTCCTCCTTTATATGCTTGTCCTTAAGTTTTGGACATTCTGGTTTAATATGCTAGTTTGACCACACTCAAAACAAGTTGGTGGCCTCTTCCTTTCTTTATTGCTCTTCTTCTTGCATTTCCTATTAAGAAAACTTTTTGCCAAATTTTTTGCTAAACCATTAACATGAAAACTTACCTCATCCTCCAAATCCATGGAAGAGGTGGAAGTAGAATATGAATCACATTTGGTGGCTTTGAAGGCCAAGGGTTCTTCATTCTTCCTTTCAGGCTTTAGCTTGCTTGTAGAAGCCTCTTCCATAAGTCTCCTTGACATCTCTATTTCGGTAGTGAGAAGTTCCCCAAGGAGTTCATCCAATGAAAGTTTGTTGATATCTTGAGCTGCTTTAATAGCCGTTGCAAGGGGATCATATTCCTTTGGAAGGATTCTCAAAATTTTTCTTATAAGGTCACCATTTGAGAATACTCTCCCAAGATTTGCCAAGCCATTTGTAATATCATTAAACCATAAAAACATGCTTTTAATACTCTCACTGGATTCATTCTAAAAAATTCATAGTCATGGATGAGGATGTTAATTTTTGTCTCTTTCACTTGTGAGGTGCCCTCATAAGTTAGTTTGAGTTTTTTCCACACCTCAAATGCCGTATGTAAATTCATAATTTGTGTAAACTCACTAAGAGAAATTCCATAATGAAGATAGTTCAATGCCCTAGCATTTAATTGAGCCAATCTTTTGTGCTCAACATTAAGCTCACTAAAAGGCTTGACTTTATTAGTAGAAGAATTTCTAGGAAGTTCACAAGGCTTAGTCATAACTTTCCATAATTCTAAATCAATAGATTGAATAAAAATTCTAAAACTATTCTTCCAATACAAGTAAAATTCTCCTTTAAATAAGGGAGGCCGATTTGAAGAAAAACCTTCACACAAAGTTGCCCTCATCTCAACCAAAGAAGAAGCCATAAAACCAAAAATCTCAAAACCACAAAAATTATGAATAAACCTTCTCTTAGCACAAGCGGATCTCCCACGTGATGTTACTCACGTAAATTGGGATTCCTCGCTCTGATACCAATTGAAGTTCTTTGTGCTTAAGGAAATCCCACAAGAGCTGGGGTGAATTGTGGTAAATAAAATTTTTCGATTTTAGGTTTCAATTACAAAATTAAATTTGTTAAGCGCAAATAAGAAGAAATATAACACACAAGATTTTTAGGTGGTTCGACTCAAAATCGAGCCTACATCCACCCCCAAATGGTGTTGGGAAAAGCAACACTAAAAATATCAAATTACAATCGAGGTTTTTCGTACGGTTTACCTCAAACATACTTGGGAGTTTTCCTGCGGCTAATCCCGAACCTACTTGAGTCTTTACAGGCTCAACTGAAACCTCGGGCTTTTGCAAAATGTCGGGGTGCCCTTACCCCAAAGAACAGAATACAAAAATTGGCAAAACTTAAAATAACTTGAAGTGAAATAAGAGGCACACACGATAAAAAAATAGAGGAATAGAAATTAAGAGATTTTTGAAGCAATAACCTCTACTTTCGGAATCCTTCTTGCCACTTTCTCTTTATGAAATTGGAAGCATCGTATTCACTTGATTTTGCTCGAAGTCATGATCTGAAAGCTTTGAGATCTTAGCAAAATGTAACCTCTAGAAGTTCTTCAATCTTCCCTATTTATAGAGGTTAAATTTGAGCACTAAAATACTCCCAACGAGGCTTAAAATCAACCAGCCATTTGGGTAACGGATGAAAAACAGCTACCGTCCGATTCGGTCCCAAACACGGACGGCACAGATTTAATCTTGAATTTACTGTTTGAGATTAATTTCGTCCGTTCGATTTGGGCAGGCTTGATCTGAGCATTTGGATTCTGCGCACGTTGTCTGGTATGTATTAATATAATGTGTTCTAGCATAATTTAAATTAAAACAGTTTACTCAGTGGTTTTGCATCCTGGTGCATATCTGTGCAGCCTAGGTTCGATTCTTCTGCATGTCATTTTAGGCTGAATAATCTCAGCCGTCCGATCGCCCTTGTTCTTCTGATTTCTTTGATAGTAAGGTTGGAATTTAGTCCCACATCGCAGAAAATTCTTTGCCATTGTGCTTTAAAACTAATTCGCTTCCCATTGCTCTCGAGACTTTTTGGGGTTGGCTCCCTCCTTCCTTGACCAGGATTTCATCACCTGGTTCGGGTTGACTTGATCTTGCACTGTTCCGTCTTCGTTTGCGACCTGAAATTGCCGTGCTCCTTTCGGCATTGCCTGCGGCCCGAATTCCTTTGGACTAAGGGTGCCCCTATTGAGTCAGCCCACCTATTTTTTTATTTATTATTTTTTAATTTCTAAAATCTTGGACGGGCCAGTGGTCAGGTCGGGTCAACCCGCCCAATGCTACAGTGAAAATTCCCGAGATTAACGTTGTTTTAGGGTGTCTTGTGGGAATTTTTGTGCAACAATTTTAGATATAAGTATACCAAAATAATTTTATATTATCATAGTATTATAAGTTTTCTAAATAACTATGAAAAGAAATTCATGAAAAATAATTCCTAAATAATTTTTAAAAAACTCAATTACCAATGTCTATACTTCTAGTCAATAAAGCTCGGCCAAAAAATCAAAATTCAATAATTATTAATTTTATAATATTTTTAAATATTAATACTACTAGTGTGCCATATCATCTCAAAATTTGGACATATCAAATTTAAGAAAAATAAAAAGAAAATCAAATATGAAAGTTTTAGTACATTTCTTCAGTTTCCTTGAAGCTTGCCATTACTCCAAGAGCCTTGAAGACCACTATTTTAGGCATTTAAAGTTCATGGCTTGTCTTAATTGAATATTAACAATTTAGTTTAGAACAAGCCCATATAAAATTTAAACATTTATACTTGACTCATCAAACACAAGGGTGTAACACTTAATCTTTTTTGTCTTTTTCTGCTTCTTCTTCTTCCTCGTCTTCTTATTCTTCTTCTCTTTCTCCTTCTTCTTCTTCTTCTCCTTCTTCTTCTTCTTCTTCCCCTTCTTCTTATTCTTCTTCTTCTTCTTCTTCTTCTTCTTCTTCTGCTTCTTTGGCTTCTTCTTCTTCTTCTTCTTCTACTTCATCTTCCTTTTCTTCTCCTTTTTCTTTTGCTTCTTATTCTTCTACCACTTTTTCTTCTTCTTCTTTTTTTACTTATCGTTCTTTTTCTCCTTTGCTTCTTCTACTTGTTATTATTATTAATTTATTATTATTATTATTATTATTATTCATTTTCTTCTTCTCCTTGTTGTTGTTGTTCTTCTTCTTCTTCTTCTCCTCCTTCTTCTTCTTTTTCTTCTTCTTCTTCCTCTTCTACTCCTTTTTCTTCTTCTTCTGCTACTACTACTAGCACTACTATTACAATGACTTTTATGACATTTTCTACAACTTCTACTTCTACTTCTTCTTCTTCTTCTTCTTCTTCTTCTCCTTCTTCTTCTTCTTCTTGTGCTTCTTCTACTTCTTTTTCTTCATGATTATCATCATCTTCTTCTTCTTATTCTATTACTGCTTCTTCTTCTTCTCATCCTTCTTTATCTTCTTCTTCTTCTTCTTATACTTATTATTATTCTTATTCTTCTTCTTTTAGTTCTTGTTCCTCTTCTCTTCTTCTTCTTCTTCTTCTCCTTCTTCATCTTATTCTTCTTCTTCTTCTTGTTCTTCTACTTCTTCTTCTTCCTCTACTTCTCCTTCTTCTTCTTATCATTCCTCTTCTTCATTTTTTCTTCTTCTCCTTCTTCTTCTTCTTGTTCTTCTTCTTCTCCTTCTTCCTCTTCTTCTTCAACTTCTTCTGCTTCTTCCTCCTTTTCTTCTTCTACTACTCCTTTTTCTTCTACTTCTTGTTCTTCTTCTTCTTCTTTCCCATCTTCGTCTTCTCCTTCTTCTTATTCTTCTTCTTCTTCTTCTTCTTCTTCTTCTTCTCCTCCTCCTTCTCCTTCTTTTTCTACTTCCTCTCCTTCTTCTTATCTTTCTCTTCTTCTTCTTCTTCTACTTCTTTTTCTTTTGCTTCTTATTCTTCTACTTCATTGATTTCTTCTTCTTCTTCTTCTTCTACTTGTCCTCCTCCTCCTCCTCCTCCTTTTTCTTTTCCGTCTTCTTCTTTTTCAACTCCTTCATCATCATCTTCTTCTTCTTCTTCTTCTTCTTCGTATTCTTTTTCTTTTTATTTTTCTTTTTCTTTTTCTTCTTCTTCCTCTACATCTTCTTCTACTTCTTCTACTTCATCTTCTTTTTCTTCTACTTCATCTTCTTTTTCTTCTACTTCTTTTAATTATTATTATTTTTATTATTATTATCAACACTATTGTTACTATTACTATTATTATTATTATTATCATTATTGTTCTTCTACTTCATTTTCTTCTTCTCCTACGTCTTCTTCTTCTTCTTCTTCTTCTTCTTCTCCATCTTCTTCTTCTTCTTCATCTTCTTCTTCTAATTCCTCCACCTCTTCTTCTTCTTCTTCTCCTTCTTGTTCTGCTTCTTCTCCTTCTTCTTCTACTACTTCTTCTATTACATCTTCTTCAACTTCTTCCTCTTCTTATTATTATAATTATTTTTGTTCTTCTTCTTCTTCTTCCTCTTCATTTTCTTCTTCTTCTTCTTCTAATTCTTCTTCATCTTCTTCTTCTTCTACTTCTTCTTCTTCCCCTACTTCTTCTCCTTCTTCTTCTCTTTCTTTTTCTTCTTTTTTTCTACTTCTTCTTCTTCTTCTTCTACTTCTTCTTCTTCTTCTTCTTCTTCTGATTCTTCTTTCTCATCTTCTTCTACTTCGTCTTCTTTGTATTCTTCTACTTCTTTATCTTCTTCTTCTTCTCATTGTTCTTCTTCTTCTTCAACTACTACTACTACTACTTCATCTTATTATTCCTCTAGTTCTTGTTGTTGTTGTTGTTCTTCTTCTTCTTATTCTCACTCTTCTTCTTCTTCTTCTTCTTCTTCTTTTTCTTCATCATCTTCTCTTTCTTCTTCTTGTTCCTCCTCTTTTTCATAATTTTCTACTACTTGTTTTTCTTCCTCTCCTTCTTCTTCTTCTTCTCCTTCTTCTTCTTCTTCTTCTTCTTCTTCTTTTGCTTCTTCTCTTCTTCTCGTTCATCATCTTCTTCTTCTTCTTCATTTTCTTCTTTTTCTTCTTCTTCTTCTTCTTCTTCTTCTTCTTCTTTTGCTTCTTTTTCTTCACCTCCTTCTCTTTATTCTTCTTCTTCTTCTTCCTTTACTCCTCCTGGTTCTTCTCCTTCTTCTTGTTCTACTTGTTCCTCACCTCTTTTTTCTTCTCCTTATTCTTCTTCTTCTACTTCTCCTTCTTCTTCCTTTTTTCTTCAACATAATCATCATCTTCATCTTTTTCTTCATTTTCTTCTTCTACCTTTTCTTCTTGTTCTACTTCTTCTTCTTCTTCTTCTCTTTCTATTTCTTCTTCTTCTTCTCCTTCTTCTTCATTTACTTCATTTCTTCATCTTCTTGTTCTTCTTCTTCTACAACTTTTTCTTCTTCTTCTCCTTCTTCACGTTCTGCTTCTTTTTCTTCTTATTCTACTCTTTCTTCTTCAATTTCTTCTTCTACTGCTTCTTCTTCTACTTCTTCTGCTATTTCCCCTCATTCATGTTCTAGTTCTTCTTCTTTTGCTTCTTATTCTTCTACTTCTTCGTTTTCTTCTTCCTCTTCTTCTCCATCTTCTTCTACTCCTCCTTGTCCCCCTCTTCCATCTTCTTCTCCATCTTCTTCTACTTCTTCTCCTTCTCCTTCTTCTTCTTTTTTTCTTCTTGTTCTTCTAATTATTCTTCTCCTTCTCCATCTTCTTCTCCTTCTCCTTCTTCTTCTTCTTCTTCTTTTTCTTCCTCTTATTCTTCCTCTTCTTCTTCTTCTACTGCTTCTTTGGCTTCTCCTTCTTCTTCTTCTTTTCCTTCTCCTTCATCAACTTTTTTTCTTCTTTTTCTTTTGCTTCTTATTCCTCTACATTTTCTGTTTCTTCTTCTTTTTCTTCTTCTTCTTTTTCTTCTTTTTTTCTTCTTCTTTTTCTTCTTTTCTTCTTCTTCTTCCTCTTCTTCTTCTCTGTATTATTATTATTATTATTATTATTATTATTATTATTATTTTCTTCTTCTCCTTGTTGTTGTTGTTGTTCTTCTTCTTCTTCTTTTTCTCATCCTTTTCTTC
>JAIUJO010000390.1:223436-285936 GCA_023846275.1 Vanilla planifolia | reverse complement strand
CCTTCCTCTTCTTCTTCATCTTCTGCAACTTCTTCTTCTTCCTCCTCCTTTTCTTCTTCTTCTACTTCTTTTTCTTATACTTGTACTTCTTATATTTCTTCTTCGTCTTCTTCTACTTATCCTTCTTCTTCTTCTTCTTTTGTTTCTTCTTCCCCTTCTCCATCTTCTCCTACTTCTTCTTCCTCTTCTTCTTCTTCATCTTCTTCTTCTCCTTCTCCTTCTTCTTATATTTCTTACCCTTCTTCTTTTTCTTCTTCTTTCTCTTCTTCTTCTTCTTTATTCTCTTTTTCTTCTTCTACTACTTTTTTCCTTTTGCTTCTTATTCTTCTACTTCTTTGATTTCTTCTTCTCCTCCTCCTCCTCCTCGTCCTACTCCTCCTCCTTTTTCTTCTCTTTCTTCTACTTTTTCAACCTCTTCTTCTTCTTCTTCTTCTTCTTCTTCTACTCTTCTTCTTTTTCTTCTTTTTCTTCTTCTTCTTCTTCTTCTTCTTTTTCCACTTCTTCATCATCATCATCATCATCATCATCATCATCTTCTTCTTCTTCTTCTTCTACTCTTCTTCTTCTTCTTCTTCTTCTTCTTCTTCTTCTTCTTCTTTTTCCTCTTCTTCATCATCATCATCATCATCATCATCTTCTTTTTCTTCTTCTTCTTCTTTTTCTTCTTCTTCTTCTTTTTCTTCTTCTTCTTCTTCTTCTACTTCTTCTTCTTCTTCGTCTTCTTCTTCATCTTCTTTTTCTTCCTCTTCTGCTTCTTTTTATTTTTCTTCTCCTTATTCTACTTCTTCTACTTCTTCATCTTCTTCTTCTTCCACTTCTTTTTATTATTATTATTTTTATTATTAATATTTTTATTATTATTATCATCACTATTATTATTATTACAATTATTATTATTATTATTATTATTATTATTATTGTTCTTCTATTTCTTTCTCTTCTTCTCTCACTTCTTCTTCTTCTTCTCCTTCCTCCCCTTCTCCTTCTTCTTCTTCTTCTTCTTCTTCTACTTCCTCTTCTTCTTCTTCTTCTTTCCTTCTCCTTCTTCTTCTGCTTCTTCTCTTTCTTCTTCTTCTATTACATCTTCTACTAAATCTTCTTCAACTTCTTCCTCTTCTTCTTGTTGTTATTATTTTTATTCTTCATCTTTTTCTTTGTCTTCTTCATCTTCTTATTCTTATTCTTCTTCTTCTTCTTGATCTTCTTCTTCTTCTTCTTTTTCTTCATCATCATCTTCTTTTTCTTCTTCTTCTTCTTCTTCTTCTTCATCTTCTTCTCCTTCTTCTTGTTCTTGTTCTCCTTCTCTTTCTTCTTCTTCTTCTTTTCTTCTTCTTCTTCTTCTTCTTCGTTTACTTCTTCCTCCTCTTGTTGTTGTTGTTCTTCTGCTACCTCACCTTCTTCTACTTCATCTTCTTTGCCTTCTTCTTCTTCTTCTTCTTCTTCTTCTTCTTCTTTATCTTCTTCTTCTTCTGTTTCTTCTCATTCTTCTTCTTCTTCTACTACTACTACTACAACTACTTCTTTGTCTAATATTTCTTCTTGTTCTTGTTGTTGTTGTTCTTTTTCTTTTTCATCTTATGCTCATTCTTCTTCTTCTTCATTTGCTTCTCTTTCTTCTTCTTCTTCTTTATTTTCTTCTTCTCCTTCTTCTTCTTCCTCTCTTGCTTCTTCTTCTACTTCTACTTCTTCTTTTTCTTCTTCTTCTTTTGCTTCTTCTTCTTCTTCTCCGTCTTCTTCTTCTTCTTCTTCTTCTTCTGTTGCTTCTTATTCTTCCTCCCTTTTTCCTTCTACTTCTTCCTCTTCTACTTCCTCTACTTCTCCTGGTTCTTCTCCATCTTCTTATTCTCCTTTTTCGTCTTCTTTTATTTTTTCTTCTCCTTATTCGTCTTCTTCTGCTTCTCCTTCTTCTTTTTCTTCATCATCATCATCATCATCTTCTTCGTCTTCTTTTTCTTCTTGTTCCTATTCTTCTTCTACTACTTCTTTTTCTTCTGCTTCTTGTTCTTCTTCTCCTTCATTTTCTTCTACTTTTTTTCATTCTTCTTTCTCTTCTTCTTCTTCTCTTTCTAATTCTTCTTCTTCTCCACCTTCTTCTTCTACTGCTTCTTTTCTTCTTCTTCTTCTTTTTCTTCTTCTTCTTCTTCTTCTTCTTCTTCTTCAACTTCCTCTACCTCTCCTGGTTCTTCTCTATCTTCTTGTTCTCCTTGTTCCTCTTCTTCTTTTTTTCTTCTCCTTATTCTTCTTCTTCTTCTTCTACTTCTTTATCTTCTTTTTTTTCATCATCATCATCATCTTCTTCTTCTTCTTCTTCTGCTTCTTCATTTTATTCTTCTTTCTTTTCCTCTTCTTCCACTTCATTTTTTTTCTTCTACCTCTTGTTGTTGTTGTTCTTCTTCTTCATCTACTTCATCTTTTCATGCTTCTTCTTTTTCTTCTTCTTCTTCTCCATCCCTTTCTAATTCTTCTTCTTCTTCTTCTTCTTTTGCTTCTTTTCTCCTTCTTATTCTTCTTTTTCTTCTTTTGTTTCCTCTCCTCCTTCTTTTTTACCTCCTTCTTCTTGTTCTTCTTGTTCTTCTTTTTCTTTTGCTTCGTATTCTTTTACAACTTTTCTTCATCTTTTTTTCTTCTTTTTCTTCTTTTCCATTTCTTGTTCTTGTTCTTGTTCTTCTTCTCCTCCTTCTTCTTATTTTTCTTCCTATTCTTCTTTTGTTTCTTCTTCTTATTCTTCTTCTTTGTCTTCTATTTCTTCTTCCTTTTGTCCTTCATCTTCTTATTCGATCTTCTTGTCCTTCTTCTTCTTCTTCTTCAACCTCTACTCCTTCTGGTTCTTCTCCTTCTCCTTCTTCTTCTTCTTCTTCTTCTTCTTCTTCTTCTTCTTTTGCTTCTTCTTCTTCTTCTTATTCTTCTTCTCCTTCTTCTTCTTCGTCTTCTCCATCATCTTCTTTTACTTCTTCAACTTTTTTTCCACTTCTTATTATTATTATTAATATTATTGTTCTTCTTCTTCTACTACTTCGTTGGCTTCTTCTTCTTCTTCTTTTTCTTCTCCTTCATGTTCTTTTTCTTCTTCTTTTTCTTTTACTTCTTATTCTTCTACCTCTTCTTCTTCTTCTTCTTCTTCTTCTTCTTTGCTTCTTCTTCGTCCTCTTCTTCTTCTCTTTATTATTATTATTATTATTGTTATTATTATTACTATTATTATTATAGTTATTATTATAATTTTGTTTCTTCTTCTCTTCATTGTCATTGATGTTGCTGTCCTTCTTCTTCTACTCCTTCCTCTTCTTTTTCCTATTCTTCTTCCTCTTCTATTCTTCATCTTCTTCTACTTCTTCTTCTCCTGCTACTACTATTACTATTTCAAGAACGTATATGTCGTTTTCTTCAAAATCTTCTTCTTCTTCTTCTACTTCTACTTCTTCCTCTTCTTCTTCTCCTTCTCCTTCATCTTCTTCTTGTCCTTCTTCTACTTGTTTTTCTTTCCACTTCCTCTTCTTTTTCTTCATCCTTCTCTTCTTCTTCTTCTTCTTTTTCTATTACTACTACTTTTTCCTCTTCTTCTCCTTGTTCTACTACTACTTCTTCTTCTTCTTATTCTTCTTCTTGTTCTCCTTCTTCGTCTTATTATTCTTCTTCTTCTTCTTCCGTTACTTCTTCTTCCTCTCCATCTTCTTCTTCTTATTATTCCCCTTCTTCCTTCTCTTTTTCTTCTTCTTCTTCTCCATCTTCTTCTTCTTCTCCTTCTTCTCCTTCTTCTTCTTCATCTTCTGCAACTTCTTCTTCTTCTTCCTCCTTTTCTTCTTCTTCTACTTCTTTTTCTTATACTTGTACTTCTTATATTTCTTCTTCGTCTTCTTCTACTTATTCTTCTTCTTCTTCTTCTTCTTTTGTTTCTTCTTCCCCTTCTCCATCTTCTCCTTCTACTTCTTCTTCTTCCTCTTCTTCTTCTTCATCTTCTTCTTCTTTTTCTCCTTCTTATATTTCTTACCCTTCTTTTTCTTCTTCTTTCTCTTCTTCTTCTTCTACTACTTTTTTCCTTTTGCTTCTTATTCTTCTACTTCTTTTATTTCTTCTTCTCCTCCTTCTCATCTTACTCCTCCTCCTCCTTTTTCTTCTCTTTCTTCATCTTTTTCAACCTCTTCTTCTTCTTCTTCTTCTTCTTCTACTCTTCTTCTTTTTCTTCTTCTTCTTCTTCTTCTTCTTCTTCTTCTTCTTCTTCCTCTTCTTTATCATCATCATCATCATCATCATCATCATCATCTTCTTCTTCTTCTACCCTTCTTCTTCTTCTTCTTCTTCTTCTTCTTTTTCCTCTTCTTCATCATCATCATCATCATCGTCTTCTTCTTTTTCTTCTTCTTCTTCTTTTTCTTCTTCTTCTTCTTCTTCTACTTCTTCTTCTTCTTCTTCGTCTTCTTCTTCATCTTCTTTTTCTTCATCATCTTCTTCTTTTTCTTTTTCTTCTCCTTATTCTACTTCTTCTACTTCTTCATCTTCTTCTTCTTCCACTTCTTTTTATTATTATTATTTTTATTATTATTATCATCACTATTATTATTATTACAATTATTATTATTATTATTATTATTATTATTATTATTATTATTATTGTTCTTCTCTCACTTCTTCTTCTTCTTCTCCTTCCTCCCCTTCTCCTTCTTCTTCTTCTTCTTCTTCTTCTACTTCCTCTTCTTCTTCTTCTTCTTTCCTTCTCCTTCTTCTTCTGCTTCTTCTCCTTCTTCTTCTTCTATTACATCTTCTACTAAATCTTCTTCAACTTCTTCCTCTTCTTCTTGTTGTTATTATTTTTATTCTTCATCTTTTTCTTTGTCTTCTTCATGTTCTTATTCTTCTTCTTCTTCTTCATCTTCTTCTTCTTCTTCTTTTTCTTCATCATCATCTTCTTTTTCTTCTTCTTCTTCTTCTTCTCCATCTTCTTCTCCTTCTTCTTGTTCTTGTCCTCCTTCTCTTTCTTCTTCTTCTTCTTCTTCTTTTCTTCTTCTTCTTCTTCTCTTCTTCTTCTTCTTCTTCTTCTTCTTCGTTTACTTCTTCCTCCTTTTCTTGTTGTTGTTCTTTTTCTTCTACCTCGTCTTCTTCTACTTCATCTTCTTCTTCTTCTTCTTCTTCTTCTTCTTCTCATTCTTCTTCTTCTTCTACTACTACTACTACAACTTCTTCTTCGTCTAATTTTTCTTCTTGTTCTTGTTGTTGTTGTTCTTTTTCTTTTTCTTCTTATGCTCATTCTTCTTCTTCTTCATTTGCTTCTCTTTCTTCTTCTTCTTCTTGTTCTTCTTCTTCTTCTTCTTCTTCTTCCTCTCTTGCTTCTTCTTCTCCTTCTTCTTCTTCTTTTTCTTCTTCTTCTTTTGCTTCTTCTTCTTTTTCTCCTTCTTCTTCTTCTTCTTCTTCTTCTGTTGCTTCTTCTTCTTCCTCCCCTTTTCCTTCTACTTCTTCCTCTTCTCTACTTCTTCTACTTCTCCTGGTTCTTCTCCATCTTCTTATTCTCCTTTTTCGTCTTCTTCTATTTTTTCTTCTCCTTATTCGTCTTCTTCTGCTTCTCCTTCTATTTCTTTTTCTTCATCATCATCATCATCATCATCTTCTTCGTCTTCTTTTTCTTCTTCTTCCTATTCTTCTTCTACTACTTCTTTTTCTTCTTCTTCTTGTTCTTCTTCTCCTTCATTTTCTTCTTCTACTTTTTTTCATTCTTCTTTCTCTTCTTGTTCTTCTTCTCCTCCTTCTTCTACTACTTCTTTTCTTCTTCTTCTTCTTCTTTTTCTTCTTCTTCTTCTTCTTCTACTTCTTGTTCTTTTGTTTCCTCTCCTTCTTCTTCTTCTTTACCTCCTTCTTCTTGTTCTTCTTTTTCGTCTTTTTCATTTACTTCTTATTCTTCACATCTTTTTCTTCTACTTCTTCTTCTTCTTCTTCTTCTTCCTCTTCTTCTATCGCTTCTTCTTCTTCTCCTCCTCCTCCTCCACTTTCTTCTTCCTCTCCTTTTTCTTCTTCTTCTTCTTCTTCTTCTTCTTCTCCTGCTTCTTCTCCTTCTTTTTCTTTTTCATGTTCTTCTTTTTCATTTTCTTCTTTTCTTCTTTTAATTCTTCTCTTTCTTCTTCTTCTCCTTCTTTTTTCTTTTCTTCTTCCTTTTCTTTTGCTTGTTATTCATCTACTTTTTCTTCTTCATCATCATCATCATCTTCTTCTTCATCTTCTACTTCTTTTTCTTCTTCTTCTTCTTCTTCATGTTCTTCTTTTTTTTCTTATTATTATTATTATTATTATTATTATTATTATTATTACAATTATTGTTATGATTATTATTATTATATTTATTTGTATTATTATTATTCTACATCTTCTTTTCCTTTTCATCTTTTTCTTCTTCTTCTTCCTCTTCTTCTTCTAGGTCTTCTCTTACTTCTTCTAGTTCATCTTCTTCTTCTTGTTCTTCTTCTTCTTCTTCTTCCTCTTCTTTTACTACTTCTGCTACTACTTGTATGTCGTTTTCTTCTACTTCTTCTTCTTCTTCTACTACAACTACTACTACTTCATCTCTTCTTCTTCTTCTTTTTCTTCTTTAACTACTTCTTCTACTTCTCCTCTCCTTCTTCTTCTCTTTCTTCTATTTCTTTCTCTTCTTCTACTTCTTTTCTTCTTCTTCTTCTTCTTCTTCTTCTTCTTTTACTTCTTGTTTTTCTTCTACTTCTTCTTCTTCTTCTTCTTCTTCTTCTTTTCTTCTTATTCTTACAAACATTCTTCTTCTACTTCTTTTTTTCTTATTTTTTATTCTTCTTCTTCTTCTTCGATTTGTTATTCCTCTTCACCTTAATCATCATCATCACCTTCTTCTTGTTCTTCTTCTTCTTGTTCGTCTTCTTCTTCTTCTTCTTCTTCTTATTCCTCTACTTCTCCTTCTTCTTCTCCATCTTCTACTTCTTGTTTGTCTTCTTCTTCTTCTTCTTCTCCTTCTCCTCCTTCTATTTCTTCCACTTCTCCTTCTTTTTCTTCATCTTCTTCTTCATCATATTCTTCTTCTTCATCTTCTTCTTCTTCTTTTTTATTCTTCTTCATCATCCTCCTTTTCTTCTTCTACTAATTCTTCTTCTTTTTCTTCCACTTCTTGTTCTTCTTCTTTTTCTTCCTCTTTTCTTTTTGGTCCTTCTTCTTCTTCTTCTTTTTCTTCTTCTACTTCTCCTTCTTCTTCTTCTCCTTCTTCTTCTTCTTCTTCTTCTTCTCCTTCTTCTACTTACTCTCCTTCTTCTTCTTCTTCTTCTTCTTCTTCTTCTTCTTCTTCTTTGACTTTCTCTTCTTGTTCTTCTTTTACTTCTTTTTCTTTTGCTTCTTATTCTTGAACTTCTTCTTTTTCTTCTTCTTCTTCTTCTTCTTCTACTTCTTCATCATCTTCATCTTCTTCTTCTTCTTTGTCTTCTCCTTCTTCTTCTTCTTAATAATTAAAATATTAACATTATTTTAACTTCTTATTCCAAAACAATATTCTCATTTTGACAAGCATGACAAACATTTGGTAAAAGATGAAGTTAGCTGACATGGAAAATTTGTTATGAATTATATGAGGCAAAATATGGTGGATCAGATTTGTGAATTATGTATTTAACAAGTTTTTTTTTCTAAGTTCTTGTAGAAAATATTTTACACTTTAAAAAATTATTTCTTAAAATATTATTTTTTAAATGAGGCTGCTCATCATTTAGTGAAATGCACAAGTATTTTTAAATGATTCTGTCGATACTTGTGCCTTCATCCACCCATGATGACTAATCAGAATTCTACTAATCACTCATTTTCAACGAAGCTAGTAAACCAAATACACATTGATAGTCCATTGAGACACCAAAATCTACAAAAAAAGTTTGACTACATGAAACAATTTGGAAACATTACAATTTTTGCATAAAACATTTTCTACATTTTTAAATCATTAAACAAGAGTTGCACAACTAATGGCTAAAAATAGCTCCTCTAATAGCAAAAATCATTATTTTGAAAGCTAGCCATCATATGTGATACGAACCAGATGATGGTGTAGCTACTATTTGATTCTAGGTGCTCTTAACATATACCGTTTGATTATAACAATTGAAAAAGGGTTTATATTTAATCATAACAGGATAAGAACTAGGATTCTTGAGGGCAATTTTAAGGAACTTTGATTGCTTTGTTGATGAGAGTTATTATTGATGTGTATGGTATTCCAATCAAGATATAACATAACGTGAGAAAAGTCATTTGGATTGGTTCACAAGTTGCAGTCAATTTCATATTGAAGAGGAACTCAAGTCGGGAAGGAGCTTGCAACTAGAAGCTAGTGACGGAAGGAGTTCGTGACGGGGAGCTAGTAGTAGGGGCTGGTGACGGGGTGGGGGCTGGAGACGGATTGCAGGTGGCGAAGTACAGGGGACAGGACGTCAGTGGCGAAAGGTAGGTGAGGAGAAGCTGGCATCTGAAGTTGGTGGTGGAGGCGTAAACAGAGCGTGGGGTACTGGTCGATGCTGGAGACTGGATCAGGAAAACTCACGGCAAGACGGAAGAGAAGGTGTGCACATGACGGGTAGGTGGTAATGGCCTAGCTGACGAGCGTGTAAGTGGCATGAGAAGCCAAGACCGTTGTGCTGAACTACCTAGCCACGTGGATCCCCAAGAATTTTGATTTTGAAATCCTGAGTTTTCGCTTTAAGCGGGGGCATGGGGACAGGATTAAACTGCGAAGTCATCTCACAGTGCACCATATCGGATCGAGCCCCCTTGCATGGTTTTGGAATAGCTACAGTCGTAACGGGAAGAAGGATGGCGAGAAGCAAGGTAAGAAAGAGTAACAGGAAGGTGAGGACCTCTGGGATCAACTCGCCAATGAGAGAAAGCCTTTCTTCCACCTCTGGGGGGGAAATGACGACCGCCGAGATGAATCTCCTTGTTCCTCAAAATTCAACTGCAACGGCGGAGGTATTAATCGAAACTACTGACTCAAGGGGTAGCCCAGTGAAGGAGGCAAAATCTGTGGAAGCTCCAGTTCATTTACCTGAACGTCAAAGCCAGGGGGATGGATACAGGGGGGGTGGGAATGTAGGTCATACTACGATTGCTGGCCTGATGGAGCTGGAGGACACCATGCACACGGCTGTAGAACATGCGGTGAGCAAGCGATCGGAGGACATCAAGGAGGAAGATGGAGGAGGCCTCATATGGGGAGGAGGTCCTCGACATGGCCGGAGAACTGCAGGGCCCCATGAGGGCACCACTTACAAATTCCAGGGGAAGATGCATTTTGCAGTTTGGGATATTAGAGGAGTTAGGGACAGGAAGTCAAGAAGATACTTGCAAAGGATTGTACACGAGAGGAATGTTGTAGTCATGGCCCTGATGGAGACGAAAGTGCAATGTTTCCTAAGGAAGGATGTGGATTTGCTCCTTGGGAAGGACTGGAACTTCGTTGCTCATCCATCTACTCGCATTATTCTACTGTGGAAGAGCTGGGTTGATATAAGGATCATGGAGGCCTCAACGCATGTTGTGGCGTGTGAGGTGAGGCTACGTAGTGCTAGCAAAATAAACTGTTTTGCTGTATACGGCCCTAAAGACCACCATAAGCATCAAGAGGTCTGGGATGTTATCAGGCATATGTCCAACGGGGACGACCCATTCATTGTCGTAGGGGATCTAAACCTTGTGATGGTGCAAGAATAGAAATGGGGCTGGAAGAAGTTCATCTATGGTAGGCAGCAGTAAGAACTTGCTGACCTTATGCAGTAGCTGTTGCTAGTGGACATGGGCTTCACCAGCAATTGCTTTACCTGGTGCAACGGGAAGCAAGGTGGCGTACATATCCTGGAGTGACTTTATCAAGTCCTCATGAACCCCACTAGGATGTAGGTCTTTCTTGAATGCTCTGTGCAACACCTGAGCCGGCTTGGGTCTGATCATTGCCCGCTGTTGGTTGATCTGGGGTGCGGAAATTTACGACCGAACAATGAAGGCTCCAAATAGAAAGTGTGTGGTTGGACTTCCCGCAGTCGTTTCGGGTCGTGAACCGAGCATGACACAACGTGTGGTGGGAATTTCATGGAGGCGATTATGAACAAATTCAAATGCTCGCTGGTGGCACTGCGGAGGTGGAGCCAAGAAGAGGTAGGGAACATTGTCAATAGAAAATGCGGAGCTAGAAAGAAGCATCGATGAACTACAAACAAAGGAATCTTGGGAGGGACTAACGGAGGAAGAGAGTATGCGACTTGGTCACATGATTCACGCTTTCCACCTTGGCTGCGCACATGAAGAACAATAGTGGTGTCAATAAGTGAAAGTGCATGGGGCGCAGCTTGGGGATAGCACCACCAGGTTTTTCCAAGCTACTGCCACGGCTCGTGCAATAACAAATCGAATTATTTAGCTGAGGACACGAAGGAGAAGGTGGCAGATACACCTGAAAGCATCAGGACTATCCTTTTGGCTTACTTTGAAGAAAAATGGCGATGAGGTGGGCAGGTGGCCTTGCTGCCGATCTCTATGCTGTCTGGTATTGTCTGCAGAGAAATAGCCTCGAAACTTGGCTGTAGGGTCACCGAGAGTGAGATAATTGCGACAATGCAGGGAATCAAGAGAAACAAAGCCCCAGGTATTGTCGGGGATCACGACAAAATTTCTGCATGGCTATTGGGCCATCAGGTGCAGGGATGTCATTCTCATGTGTGTAGGTTTCTTTGAGGACCAGAGGCTGCTGGAGGATTGGAAGGACACGCTTATTGTTCTTATCTCGAAGAAGTAGGGGGCATGCAGGCCGGAGCACTTCCGGCCAATCGGCCTCTGCAACATCATATATAAGGAGGTGGCGCACATACTGTTCGAGAGGCTGAAACCGTTCATGTCAAGGTTTATCTCGTGCGAAAAAAAGCAGCTTTTATTCCCGGGTGAAGTATCTCAGTCAATGTCTACATCGCGCAGGAGATGGCATCGAAAATGCATGCCTGCACTACTACTTCGGGCCTTATGGCAGTAAAGTTCAGCATGGCGTAGGCCTACAATAGCGTGCGATGGGATTTCTTGCTTTTGATGATGAAGACTATGGGATTCCCTCCTATCTGGTGCGAATGGATCGTAGCATGCATTACATTTCAAAGATTTGGTGTTCTCGTCAATGGCTCTCTCCTTCCTTGGGTGGTGGCTCAGTGGGACTTCGACAGGGATGTCCACTTTCGCCCTACCTGTATGTTATGGTTACAGAATTCTTATCGGTACTGATGAGGGACTACGAGACTAAGTAGCTGCTCGGGTTCAGACCTGGACAACACACACCGCTGATCTCGCAACTCCTATACACGGTTGATGTGTTAATGTTTGCTCCCACCACACGAGAGGTCGCACGCGCTGTGCGAAGAATCATGTGGACATTCAAGGAAGCTGTAGGGCTGTGCATCAATCTTCTAAAATCCAAACTATATTTCAACATGAAGATCAACAAGAAGAAAGCTAGGCTGGTGACGAGGAAACTTCATATGGAGCAAGACTAGATGCTCACGTACCTCGGGGTCCCTATTGCTGCGAGGCACCTGAGTAAAGCTGACCTCAGCTTCCTGCTTCAGAGGATTGATGCCGCGGTGGAGAATTGACGGATTTGTCCACTGTCGCTCGCGAGTAGAGCTGCCTTGGCCTCCTCTATTCTCACTATCATCCCAAGTCATATTCTACGTCACTGTGCTGTGCCAGCAGGAGTAATTGATGACATAGCAAAGAGAATTAGAAGGTTTTTATGGAACGGGACGAGCAGTGCACACACGATGCATTCTGCACCCTAAGATTTCGTCACTTTCACAAAGGAAACCGACGAGCTTGGACTTCGGTTCTTTCTTGTATAGCAATGCGTGTTGCAAATGAATAATTGCAAACACATTCTCAACCGCAGGCGATCCTTTGGGAAGAAATTATGAGGCAGACGTACATGATGATGAATCCTATTATGAAAGTTCCCAGAATGCATCTCACGTATGTAGACTGGTGCTGGAGGCAATGTTAGAAGCAGTGTCGATTTTTGTTTGGCGAATCAGCGATGGGAGGATAGTGAGATTTGGGAAGGATAATTGGTTGGGCATCTTTCCATTTTGCTACTGGTCAAGCTTCATCAACATGAACATCATTTGGCCGGCGAGCATGGCTGAATGCATCACTGTTTTTGGGGTCTAGGACGTGAACAATATCCATGCATGGGCAGGCGAGGAGCTGATTGACATAATTCTGCATCTCCCTAGAGCCTAGACGTCGGCAAAGGACACACTCCTCTAGACACACACCGAGACGACGAGGGTCGATAGTAGGATAATCTATACGCACGTGGTTTGCGGAGCTGATGAAACCGTCAAGCGGGGTGGTCGACGTGATGCAGACGAGATGAGTGGCATTTGGAAGATTAAAGCAATGCCGAGGGTGCGAATGTTCATTCGGGGAGTCGTCGATGGCTTCATCCCTGTGGAGGCTTGGCTGGCCCGCAGGGGAATGCTAAAGAACAACATCTGCCAATGGGGCTGCTCAGCGGAGTAATCTATGCGACACATGTTTTGGGACTGCCCACATGCCCAGGAACTCTTGGATGACTGCCAGGCTGGTGGGGTAGGGGCTACGTTGGGACGGCCCATAGGTGCGGGTGCCGGGCTGACATTCCTTGACCAGCTCTTGAGGTTCATGGGTTCGCCGACAACCCGACGTGGAGCTAGCGCTAGGTATGCTGCCATGCTGGCCACCACCATGTACTATATCTGGGCAAGGAGGAATGCGATGAGGTATAACAATCCGATGGTCATGCCATGCACACTGCTAAGGAAGATCAAGATCGAGGTGATTTCTGCAGCAAGGCTACAAAACTTCTATTCATCCCTGTTCGTGAGAATCCTTGCAGCTCTTTGGACCTGCTTGTAACCCATGATTGGGTTCCCCATCAAAAGGATGGATAAAAGTGAATTGTGATGGTGCAGTAGGGGATAACACTGCTGGCCTTGGCCTGGTAATCAGAGACTGCATGGGGAGGCTGCTCTTGGTGGTTGGTAAGAGGGCTTTCTCTCAGGCTGCTGATGTGTTGGAGGTCGAGGCTATGCTCGAGGCCTTTAACATTCTAAGGGGTTCCCTTCCCCACCAGAGGGTCGTGGAGATTCAGACTGACTAGATGATGGCGCTTCAGGAGGTTCGTGAGATGATATCTCACCCTCCTGTGGCTGGCCACATTGCTAAGACTGTTAGGTATGCTAGATGTCTGGAGTCAATTAGATTTTCTCATATCCATAGAGAAGAGAATGCGCCTGCTGACTGGGTGGCATGTGCTTCATGCTGTAATGAGTTCGTCTGAGAATCCGGGGAATCCCTTGCTTAGCCCCTCATCAAACTTATGTTGAAAGATTTCATGTTTGATCCTCAGTGAGGATCTCATATGCGAAATACTTGTATGGCTTATGCATCATTTGATTTTAATATATTATAGTTTCATCAAAAAAATAGGATAATGATGTAGAACATTAGAATCAAAAGCTAGATCAAAGGTGGTGTTAAATTGGTTATTGTTAACAAAGGGAGAGAGACATTAAATACCTTAATCAACTATTGCAGATGAATGGCTAGATGTAAGTAAACAATTCGCAAATACTAACATAATCTGGACTATTTGATAGCAAAAATGTGCTATCCTTTGGTGTAGAAAAGTCAAATTTGGCAATAGCATTTTTTTGTCTCATATTGCAAAATAGTTCACCTGATGTATGCTTATAATGTTTTCATTATGATTCAACCTGGTAAGGTTGGCAACCCCATGGCATTTTCAGAAAGTCATTACCTGGGTCACCAATGCATATACATAAATATGAGTCTTACTTATCCGAGTTCCTTAACCAATTCACGAGTAACTCCATACCATAAAGTCAGTTAAGGAGTTATGCCTTGAACCAATTGACCCAAAACCGCTGCAAGAATCGTGCATTAAATCGATATCCAGTGCTAACTTATCTTGGTTTTTATCAGGCACCTAACATGTGGCTCCTCAAGGTCCGTGCCTATATTATGGGCAATAAACCTTAGTCAAGTCCTTCAGGCTTTAGGGTGTAAAACATATTTATAAGATTTCAAAAATAATATATATATGAAAATTGTTGGAATATTTATAAGATTTCCAAAAAGTAAAATATATTAATTAAAAAGACAAATACAACATAAATACAAACTTAAATATGTATAAAAAATGACAATCATTTGTGCAATAATTTCCTAGAAATTACAAGTTTTAACAAGCTATTCATAAACATTTAGAAATATTATTTTTTGTAGATTAGTAACTCCTCAAATAGAATTGTCGTTGGCTCTAAAGTTAGTAATTTAAATTATCAAATTTTTTTCAATTCTTTAAGCTATAACTTTGCTTGAACAAACTCAAACTACTACAATTAAACTTGACATTTAACTAATGTAATACTAAGCTCAATAAAATATTAGCAAATATTTAGCTTGACTTCATGATTATCACATACAAATATAAATCAAAATTAATTATAACTATGAATTTTTAATATCTCAAAAAATGTGTACACAAAATAATAAAAATTATCACAATAAATATACATTTTTTTAAAACAACAAAAACGTTTATATAATATAAAATGAAAACCTTCAATACATTTATTATATTTATGTTAGAATAAATACAAAACATTTTAAAGAAACAAAACTAAAAAATTTCAAGAGATACCTAGCTAAAATTATTAAAATTTGGGCACATACAAATTAAAAACAACATTTTGGGGTAATTTGATCACAAAAAATGTATTAAAACATAAAAATATTAAAATTAGAAGATCATTATGATATAAATTTATCAATAGTACAATGAAAATAATATTTCAGTTCAAAAAACATTTTGAACTTGAAGAAAAAGAAAACTACTATCACAATTAAATATTTAATGAATAACAAATTAGTTTAGAATTTGAAATAAAAAAATAATTATACTCAATGTTTAATAAATAAATAAAATTGATTAGAATTATAGTAATAGATAAAAAGTACAAAAGTATTGGAAATTAAAATATTCGAACATGCATCACATTCAAGGAAGTGGTTTCCTAAAAAATATTAGCATGCTAAACTTTATGTTACTTGAAATCATAAACAATCACAATAAATAAAATGTAAATAATTAACACATGTGAACTAATTAAATACATCTATGAAAGAAATTGATGATAAACAATAATCACAAAAAATATATTGTGAAAGAAAATAAAAAATAAAAACTAATGAAACAATAACAGTATTAAAATATTTAATAAAAACTATAAGTCATAAAAAATATATTTTTTTATTAATATAAGCATAATAAAAACTTTTTGTAGATGGTAAATAATAAAGAATAAAAAAATAATTTGAAATTATTAACATACACGAAATTTACAATGTATAAGTTTTGACTGCATGACAATATAAAACATTACTAGTAGTTTGCTATTGACAAATACCATTGTTGTAAAAATAATAAAAAAATTTATTAAAAATAAAAAATTTTCAATAAATGTAGAAAGGGTTAAAGAAATAAAAATTTTTAAAAATCTTAAAATAGTTAAACATTAAAATATTAAAACAATGTGTAGAATTTATCAATGATATGTTACATAAAAATGTAATAAAAATAATAATTACATCCAAAAGCTATATACGAATTAATTTAAAATTCAAAACTAAAAAATATTGAAAATATGATTATAAAGTACCACTATATAATTAATCATGCATACTAATACAAATAATACATTAGTGAAAAAAGATCGGGTGCTACAAAATAAAAAATGTAAAATTTAAGGTATCATAATTCAAAAATAGAAGACTACAGCAAATTTCAAAAATTGTTCTATAAATAGGGCATGAAACTTAAAGAAAAAATACACTTTTTTTTTGTAAAATGATAAAATTAAAAAACATATTTAAAATTTTCAAATTCATATATAATGCCAAATAATTATATCTAATATATTATGAATTACTAAATGTTGACCAAAAAATCTTTTGTTAAGAATTTTTCATATTATGTTAAATAAAAAGTAAATATAGTCATTCAATTATGATACATCATTTTCAATTACAATGCACAAAATATAAAAAGAACATCATGTTTTTTCAAAAAAACTTTCAAATATTGGAACACAAAATAACAAAATATAATGAAATAACAATTTATTTTATATTTTTTTTTGATATTTTATTAAAACTCATTTTTTAATCTGTAATATATCAATAAAAAAGTGTTTTTCAAATATAAAAGTTTAAAAAATTAATATATTAGAAAATTTAACTTTTTCATAAAGAAATGGACAAATAAACAATTTGATAAAAGCTAAGCACAAATCCTTTTTGAAAATATTATGGAATGCAAGGAAACATTTTGAATTAAAATAAAAAGTCCCAAAAAAAATTAAAACATTAATTAATTATATATAGTATATAGAATTGAATAACAATCACCAAAAAGTATCATTAAATAAAAAGACAATTTTTAGAAAATTAAATGAGATATATGTAATACAAAGAAAAAACAATTAAGATTTGTACAAATAGAACATTACCAAAAAAAGATACAAAATGAATGTTCTAGAATAAATATAAAATATGAAAAAAAAATGAAAATTAATAATCATAAAATTAAATATATCTTAAATAATTAAAAAAATAATAAAAGATGTTTATAAAAATCACTCATTTAACATATCTAATTCAATGTGTAAGTCATCAAAATTTATTTTTACTAATATAAGAATTATAAGTCCTTTATTAGAGATAAAAAAAGAAAAAAGTGTTAATATAATGGAAATTCATGAACATTTAAATACATTACTAACATGAAATAAAATTTTCTTAGCAAAGCAACATTTCGAAACGTTAAATTTTTACAATGAAATATTAAATATAACAAATATTATTAAAAAATTTACCATTTTAAAAAGTTAAGAAACTATGCACCAAAATTTAGTTGTATTACACAAATACAATACATGTGCATAGCTTTTTGTCTAAAGATTATAATCAATACTAGATTAAAAAAGAAATTTAAAAAATACATGAAATATATATGATTAATATTAAAAAATTGAAGTTCATTAAAATTTCTATATGGTATATTAATAGAATATTTTGCTAAAAATGCAAGAAAAATAATCATCATGTTGTAAATCAAGAAGTTTAGAATGTTGGAAGTTTGAAAAAAATGACAATAATGAAATAACTAAAAAACAAAAATAACGTGTGCAGAAATTTTTGAGACAATATTCGTAATATTTAAATCTTAACAAATGTCCAAAGGCAAATGATGTTGCATGTAAATAAAAAACAATTGAAAATAGATTATTTTAAAACATAAAATATCTACGCAAATGAAGTGAGAAAATTATTAAAAAATTAAAATGATTTACATGATCCACTAATAAAATATTTGGTAAAGGTTAACTTTTCTATTATAAAATATATGAATTAATTGATTATTTAATTCGAAGTAGGTATGTTATTTCATATAAATGAATGATATAAAATACTTAGAAGTAGAAAATAGGCATGTAAAATTTATTTATTTAATTTATTCATGAGACAATATTCTCACTTGTGCATCAACAAAAGAGTTTTTTTATTATTACAAATAGAAATGACTTAAACATTTATTTATATTTTTTTATTAAATAATAAACTCTTTAAAAAAGTATGATAATTTTATTTTTAAAAAAAGAGAAAATTAATTTAACAAAAGATCTGAATATCTTGAAAATACATTAGCATGTACATGTTTTATTAACATAAGCTAAATAAACTTAATTTTGTAAATAGAAATTGTTATGAATTTTAACATATAAATATGTCATTATTGTAGCTCAACACTAAAAATGTTAAGAACTATTTGCATATATTGTCTAGAAAAATTTTGTAATTTAACCACAAATTTAAAAAATGAACCTTATTTTAAAAATAATTAAATTGAAAATCATTAAAATCATAAGCAATTATATAAAGGTAATATGTAGTAATTGTTTGTTGAGTTATTATGAATATGTAGTAATAACTAGTGAAAGGGAAAAATTATGATAGAGCATGGCATACATGCACCTTAAGTTTGATTGAAGAATTATGGCTTCATTTAATGGTTTGATTAACTTCCTAATCTAGGGTCAAGTGGGTTTGCTTCAAATGTTGTTGCTAAACCATTTCAACATCTTATGTTCATTACATTTTAATTGGTAAAATCAATAAACCTTTCATTTATAAATAAGCTATAATTACTTCAAAAGAAATGAAGAAATCATTCCAATTAAACCATTCTCGGGTTTCATTTGACATTTTTAACGCTAGAACTCTTGATATTCAATACCATATATCATAAACTCAAAATATGTGGCATAAACTAAAAAAATAAGTTTAAAATAAGCTTAATATTTTCTCTAGTTTATGGCAATCAAATATGATGACTAATGCTACATATGTATGATCTAGTTTTTGTATTAATTTTCAAGTAAAAATTAGAACTATAATAAGGTCATATATTTACAATGATCTCATTATGTATATATGATTATCATTTGAGATATAAATATAAAGTGTGAACATTCTTTTACCAGTTATCTATCTAGTCGTATTCTTGTTAATGTTTTAAGGATTGTGTTCTTCTACTTGTAATATTTATACAAACTCTTTTTCATGTGTAAACTTTTTATTTCTTATGAGAATCCCTAGTCTTCATTAAACTGTAAATGAGTTGAACATGTATGATATAATTTGTCATATTGGTATGATTCTTCATTTATGATTTAATGACAAACCTCTTCTTGTTAGTAAGTTGTATCTTTCACATAAGAGTAGGCATTTTGTTTTGTGTTTTTGCATAACTTTTATATGAAATAGTATAAAGAATAATGTTTTACTTTTGTAATTCATTTCTTTCCATTCATTGCATAGAGGACTAAAGAAAAAAATGTTATAATGTTGTTATAGAAATATCAAATTCTCTTTATGTGCATGAATTTTTTTGTTAAGTTCAAATTTGTTAACAAAAATATTATCATATTATTGTCATCATATATGGTACAAAATAATCCTAATGGATCTACATATTATGAAAAATTTAATTTTATATTAGTGCCTCATTGTATACATGTACGATCACCTTTGTTTAATATAATAAATTTATCTTGCTTGTACAATTTGAGTGATCATTTAGAACAACAATTGAAAACGTCAAAAAGGCAATAACACTTTTCATTGTATTACAAAGTCATTTATGTCATACTTGCATGATAAACTTATGCTACAAATGCATAAATATCAGATAGCTGGTTTATTAAGGCAATCAGTTCTATCTACCTATTGTCGAAGAATGATTTATTGATTGTAAATTTATAGAAAATTGCTAAAATCATAATGACTAGTTTAATTACTCTAGGAAAAAAATAAATCAATTTGATTTACTTTTAAAAATGAGTGATTCATAAAGAATATAAGTAAAACTATTTTTTTATATTTGAATTGATGGATGAACACATTTCATTCTATTAGCTTTATTTAATTGATTCTAAGCATAGTAATTTCTTCATCATACATTTAGATATTATGTTACTTTTGTCAAAAAGGGATTAAGGCAAAAGCTATAAAAGGTTTTCTATGTGCTATAAATTTTGATCTTTCAACCACCATAATTATTTTTGTTTTATGGTCAAGGTTTGGCTAATCTCTGTAAGCTCTTAGGTGTTTCGTTGATGATTGATGAAGTTGTTGAAAGGATGTCTACTATGCCCACCATATGGAAAAATGTTGCTATTTTAGTAGAAGCCTCGCTAGGTTGACTGTGCTTTAATGAAGACTTTGTGCTCATGGTAGAGCCATTTGAAATAATTATGTGCTTTATGTATCTTTTCTGTTTGTTTTGACTATTGTTTATTCAATAATAGTATGTTTATAAATGTAAGGAAGGATTTGAAATGATCAAAATAATTGTTAGAAAAAATCATTTATGTTAATAATTCAATGAGGCACCATTTTCCTCCTCTTATAGCAAGTGTGGTCCTTTCAACTATTGTCATAATGGTTTGTTTGAAATTTAGAAGTTCCTAATGCAAGGTCATTCTCTTGTATTTTTTATGGTGAATGTTTTTTGATATATATTAACTTTGTGGATTGTCCTCCTATATTTGATTAGAAACATTAAACACTGTACAAAATGCTTTTAAAGTTTTTTTGAATTGTAAACTATAATTTTCTGATTTTTTGTCCATCTTAGCATTATTCTAGATGATAAGGGTCATAGGTCATGTATAATTATTCTACTTAAGGCAAGAGGAAAAGAACTTTTGCACTTTGCTTTGTATAAAAGTCTACAACCTTTTTTCTTGTTATAAAGAAATGTAAGATTTAGTATGTTATTTGGAGATAAATGTTTCAAATCACTATTTTATACTAGAAAGAGAAGAAGCAAAATAAATAGAAATGGTAAGTAACATCATGTACTATCAAACTAAGTTTGTAAATCAAAGGTGCAATGTTTAATTGAAGTCTTGATGATATCTCACTTGTTGATTGTGACGATAATTTATCTAAATGCATTAATTAATTAGCAAATAAATATTGAAACTAATCAATTTTATGCTAATTTAAAAGTGAAAAGCAACAAGCATGAACAACAAGCAGGTTTATTGAAGTAAAGAATTACTCAAAAAGGTTGCATAGTCACATATCTATTTTATAAATGACTTTAAAAACAAGCATGTTTATTATCAAAGCAATTATTTGTAAATCTTGCATTGATGCTTTGAATTAATTGAGATATTTGGTTGAGAAAAAAATGTAGATGTTAGAAAAAAAAATTTATTCACTTGTATTGCAAAAGGAACATATTAAATTGAAGGAAAATTTTGTAAATCTTGCTTTAACATGTTTCTTCATGCTGACAACCTATTCAGATGTGAATTTAAGTGAACTTTTTAAGACTATTAATAGTCCATCTCATTTATGTATGGCTTCTACCTTTTCTTTCAATTGAATTTCGAATAATCACCTATGTTGGAACACAATAAAGCACTTACCAATTCATTGTTTTTGTACTTCACTTAATAAAGTGAATGATTGGGCCCTTTGAAGGTAAATGTTACTACTTTAAATCTCACACATCCTAAAATTTCTTGAGTATGTACTAATGTGGAGTTAGCAACAGAGTTAAACCAAATTAGAATTTCTACTAAAGGTATTTAAAATAATTGCTTTTGTCAAAACATTTAGTATGATAACTTATTTAAACTTGACAAAGGATGACACAAATATAGGCATGAGCTAGCTCAAGGCAAACATTAAAAATAATGAGATAAATCTTAAGATCATCTTGTTGTTTGTATCAAGGAATAGGGTCATGTAATTAAAAGTCAAATATTAATGAAGATGTTGACAAAAATAACCGACAATAGGAAAAGATTGAAGCCACAAAAATTTCTACTTTACTTACTAACTCTTTGGCCAAGAAATCCATTATGGATGATCAACTACATGTCTTAATGAAAACAAAAACAACTGGCATATTTGTAATGCTAATGAAAGTCAACTAATATATACAAGGTTGTGCAACTGTCTGACAAGGCAATTATAGCATGACTATAGCTCTTTAAAAATTCTAAAAATGAGAAGGACAATAATTAAGTTTTTTATTTAAAAAATTCATATAATAAAATTTATTATTGATATGATAATCTAGATCTTAAAAGTTTTAATGAACTTTTAAGAGATCAACAACTTTTTTGTTTGAAATTCAAACTGAGGAGTTTAATCCATTAAAATGTCAAAGTATGAGAAAAAAGTTTTGGAAGATTAAAAAAATAACTTAGTGCAAAAAGTATTAGAGATGCTTTCAGCTATCCAAATTTTAGATAATGGTGGTCTTAATAAATAAATTCTTATTTTTGAAATTTTTGTGATGCTACTAAAACGTTTTTTGCCATGTGATTAATCAATTTATTAAAATGTATATTGTTTGATAAGTTGCCTTGTTTGAACCTATGTTATCAATGGATAAGACATAAAAACTTGCTATTAAACTAAATTTTTATCATTATTATTACAATCAATCAAACAAGATATAGATTCTTTGGGAGTATTTCAATTGTGATGTTGACATTAATGAAAAGTAGATCATTTATATCAACATCAAGCATCAAGACTAGGTTTCTAAGCCTAACTATGCTTTCACCTATGATAAAAGCATTGTATCTAGAAGGGGATTAATTAAGGGAGAGTCATTTTGCATTGTCAACGATACTACAAATCCATGGATGGTGGGTAGGGATTTTTTTGAAATCACATCCTCAAATGATTACAATGTGCAATCTACTCTTAAACTAAAAGTACTGTAAGAGTTTGTTGATTGCATAATTCTATATCACCTTAAGCAATAGTAATTTTTTGTCATTCTTTTATATGGGCAAGAAAAGGTAATAAAATATTGGTTTCAAAAGGATTAGAAAGGGTGATGGTTAATGAGAAATGAATAGAACTTTCAACTTTATAATTCGTCACCTTACTAGAACTTAACCAAGCTATGTTCCTCTTCTACTAAATGTCATCAAAATTCATCCTTCATCTCCCAAATATCTTAAATTTCTTAACAACTTTTTGAATCACCCTACATTTGCATAGACAATGTGGAATAATTAGAATTTTTCTTTAAACTACTTTGGGAAGAAGACATAAAAAGAGCCATAAAGATTGAAAAAAATCAACATTTGCAAAAATGTTTTATTCTATTAAATTAGCTAAGGAAGATGTGAATCACAAATATATAATTCTTTTGGAAAAACAAAAAAAATGACCGGTGGAAAGTGTTTATCTTGTTAATTCTTGTTATTCACAAGATTTTGAAGGAGTGGAGTTTTATTCGAAATAGAACAAAGGAATTAGATGGCTAATAGAAGGAGAAAGAGAAATAATTCTCTTTTATGCAATAGTGATGAGGTGGAGAAACAAACATAGAGGACAAAATAATGATAGTAATCAACCACTTTTGCAATATTTTAATGTCTTCTTAAATAATTAAAGGTCAAAATATGACTAATTGAATCATTTCCTTATTAACAAAACCAAACAAATAGTAGAATAATGTAAGATATCACCAAGGAGGAAATAAAGATGTAAATTTTAATATGAATTTTGATGTCACTCTCGGCCAAGATTGTTTAATGAGTAGTTATCCACTAATTATTTAGACTTAATCTCAAATGTTATGTTGAGTGTATCTAAAGAAATTTTATAAGATCTCCAATTCTTTGGGGGAGTTTGGGCACAAAAATTTTACATATATCCATAAATCATAACCAAGAAATCATTGTTGACTTTAGAACAAATATTCTTCAAAACATCATGAAAATAACATCCATACTGCTCATTGTTACAAAATTTTGATAGGTCGATTTCTCTAACAAAAACTAGTTTTATAAATACAAAGATCTAATAACAAACATATTATAAGCTTGGAAATTAGTATATTATCTTATCAATCAAAATAATGTCACAATTCTATTGTTAAGTTCGATTTTAAGGATGTGAATTACACATCATGGAAATTTCTTTGTTAGAAACTTTCCAAGTATAATGTTAATAACAATCTTATTAAGGTGCCCACCAATTATATTTATAATACATGGATATCAACAATCATTAGTCTACCATCAAGTAACTTTTTTCAGCTTTCAAATAGTCTTAATGAAGGCAATCTTACTCTATCTTCCTTTGTTTTCATCTCATTCATGGAGCTCTTAAAAAAAGCCCTAATAACGTTTTTGCTTGAAAAAGAATGATATTATAAGGACAACATAGTTCATCTATAACTATCACTCTCCTAGCTTATGCAAACAACATAATTATCATTATTAGAGAACATCTAGAAACTACTGTTAATCTTAGTAAGTTACTATAGCTCTTCCAACACTCTACAAGGTCTTTAAATATAAAAATGAAAAGCAAGGACATCTATAGAAATAGAAGTGCATGTGCTAGGTAAATCAAATTTGCAAGGGCTTAATATTGTATTAAATAAATCTTCCTTTGGCATATTTGTGCTGCACACCATATATAAGTCAAAAGAAAGTAGCTTACTTCCAAAATTTGATCGATAAAATTAATAACATATTTCGTTAGGTGGAAAATAAAGTTTTTATCTATCAAGGGTGGACTCATTCTCATCAAGCATGCCATTTGCTCAATTCAAATATATATTATAATGACAAGTAAATTCCCAATGTAGTTTTATAATAAATTAAGAAAAGGAATAAATTTACTTTTGCGGGAGACAATGAAGAAAATCTTAAGCATCACTTGACTTCTTCGAAAAACATTAATTTCTTGTTAAAGGAAAATAGCCTTGGTAGTTTGAAAATCAAGAAAATGATGCAACTTTTTATGTAAAACTTAATTGGTAGATACTCGCCAACAACACTGTAGGGTCTAACTACATGTCAATAAAATACCAATCCTTAGATGCATCAAGAATGAAATCGAACACATGGGCTAGCATACAAAGGATGAAACTTTTGATTACAAAGAATGCAAATTGGTCTAACTCAATAAATTTATTGTATATGTTCTCTAACTTGTGATGTGTAGTTTAGCTATCATTCTACCTAGGTCTATTTGAGATCAAAAGAGCCAAGTCTAAAATTTAGATGACAATTATACAGCACCAAATGCCCTTTAAGGATGTTAATTTTAACATGTATGGTATTCAAAACCATGTGCCATTACCAAATAACCTAATGAATCTAAACTTCCAACTTGCTTTAATGTTCCAACTATGTCCAAATCAAGTTTGAAGGTTCATAAAGAATTTTAGACAATAGAATAATATGATCTATGTTGATTCTTTTATCATCCATTTACACTTGGTTGTCGTTGATACTATTCATCTTATGATACAGTTGTATTGTGAATTTTTTTGTAAGTAGAATAGATAAAATGAATATTCAAATTTGAGCATAGGAAAAGCGTCTTAACTCTTATACTAAATAGACTTAATCATTGTTTACATTGGACTAATATGACTGACATCTTTCAATACAAACATACCTTCACAATGATAGAACAAGAACGTAAGACATAAAAACTAGGAAAAGCATAACAAGAACTTTGTCTCCATATTGCATCACACACACGAAGCTTGCCCACTTCCATAATCATAATGGATTTCTCGTCATTTTTGGTGCACGACATCAAGAACTTCTGTTTCACATGTCTTAGTACATAGTTAGAAGCAACATTGAATAACCTATAGAGCAATGTATAACACATTTATTAGATGAGTAAAAAAGTGAATTATGCCAAATATTGTTTAAAGTCTAGTAAGAAAATTTCAAAGATATGAATGAGAATGATTTCTAGCTATTAAAAAATGAGACAAATCCAATTTTTATTATATCATAATCACTTCTAACTAGAAATCGCAGGCATGAAGAATAAAGCAATATTATAAAAAAATGATGAAGAACGATGTTGCTTAAGCTACCAAATCCTTGTTTCTTGCTAGAAGGGTTGTTAT
Organism: Vanilla planifolia; assembly: GCA_023846275.1. NCBI lineage: Eukaryota > Viridiplantae > Streptophyta > Magnoliopsida > Asparagales > Orchidaceae > Vanilla > Vanilla planifolia. The sequence continues at coordinate 260,366 of JAIUJO010000390.1, read as the reverse complement.
GATTAATGTAGTATTTAAGGCTAACCATATATGCACTCTTCATAACAACATGATCATAATGGGGATTATCAATGCACATAATTTCATAACTTGAACCATTTTTTGGGGTGGCATAGCTAAAACAAATATATTGCCCAATGATTTATGAGATTTAGGACTCAACGGATTAAGGATATGGCGATACATTATTAATGTAAGATAGGTAGTAAGAACTCCTATAATAGGATTTACGATGGAAGGTAATGACGAAAAGGATGACAATAATGATGGAAATAAATTGAAATCATAATTTAGATGCTAAATAATCACCTAAAATACCTGGATAACAAACTATGGTTATGTATTTTTTTAGATAAAGAAAACATTATTTCTATAAATATAATACTAATATTAAGAAAAGAACCTTATATTTATTACATCATAAGGCTTTAAATAGATTGTAAGTTTAAATGTAAATTCAAAAGATATTGTGACTAAACTACCACTCTTAATGAAAGCATGCAAAACTTGTATCATTGTAAGAAAGGATGAAAATATAATGGGAAACTTATATGAAAAATTAAAAATCATATTTAAATAAAAAATATAATAAACTAATAATAATAAAAAAATTCAATAGTTCAACTCAATTATTAAAATAATTGAAGTCGTCTTACATCAGTGAACACGGTAATGAGAAACTTTGTTATGTTATGTGTTAAGTAAATCTTCGTCAAAATTAGCAATGGTTATATGATCATGCAAAACAACTAAATTAAAAATATATAATTTATGAAAAAAATATAATTAAAAAACTTATCAAAGCGTCAATTGTTTTTTATCAAAGCTTCTTTTGTGTTATAGAAATAATCATTATGATTCAAAACCACTACTTGTATTACCACATTTGACTTTTCTTTGTCATTTTTAACATTTTCTTGTAACCACATTATGTCTTCACATTATTGTATTTTGAATGAAGGCATGATGTTAGCACATTTTCTATGTGTTTTTTTAAATTATTCTTGAGCAATAGTGTTATAGCAACTCCACTTATGGCCTTGCTATCAGGTATATGTCAACATTATTATTCTTTGTATCGGCCAAGTAGCACCAACAAGAGTTAAAGTTTCAAGAGACTTCTCCCCTTTACCTCAAAACCAATAATTAACATGGCAAAGGAATTGCATCTTTAACTACTACAACATTAGTTGTAGTTGTACATGGCTTACACAGGGTCAAATCCTTTTTCTTAGACTATTTGTAACTTACTTTGTGAGCAAGTTTTAAAAATAATTTTCATTAAAATTTTACTAAATTTTGATGTTGTTATTGTAACACTTATGGCTTACTAATTTTACATTAGATATATTTTTTGGAAGAATAGATTCTTTATTATGACAAATTAAATTACAAAATATTTGACCATTTTATAATTGACTTTAGAAAACATTAGTCTTGAAAGATGTTAACCCTTGAATTCAATATTTTAGACAAAAGCATCTCAAATTATGCCATAGTTACATGGCCTTTTATTATACTCAAATTATAAAATAATTCATGTTTCAAATTTATGTATTCAATTACATAATTCACTATCAAAATCTATTTGATTGTTATGTGTAATCTCTTAATGTATTTAAAATTTAATTTTTTAGGGTATAATTTTTATTAATGAGAACTTTATTTTTTATTTAGGATTATCTTAATTAAATTTACAATTATTAATCTTGTTGTACTTTATAGACCCATTTCAAAGAACCATGATGAAGAAGCCATTCAAGTTAAAAGAAACTTAAAATATCATTTTGCTATTAACTATGGAAATTACATAAGCATTATTTTATGTGATGGATTTGTATGGCTACATTTATATTATACTTTGGAAGAACATAGTTATGCTAAGTGGTTGGCATTTTGGTAATGTAGCTTTTATCTTATAAAATAACCATCTTATTATTAAGTACTTAAATTTTACATTTCATCAATGATCAATAAAAATGTGAAGTTTTGAATTTCTTTAATACAAATACAAACCTGAAGAACTTTCTAATATTTACCTACCAAAGTTAACTCTAAGTGAAACCCATCAACATCTCAATAATGTCCTCTTAATTATAATTCTTATTGTAATAATAAAACTTTTAAATATTATCTTTTGAAGACATATCCACCTTAGTTTATCTATCTTAAGCATAATCTAACTAGAGCATTGAAAGAAAAACAAGTTGCATTTTTCACTAAAAAAAGGTTATTGTCCTTGATTTCAAATATAACACAAAGCATAACATTTATTTGCTTATTTGTATGAATTTATTTTGATAAACTAATTAGTCACATCAATAAAATAAAGGTTGAACTAAATAAAATTTTTTAAGAGTATAAATACATAACATAATTTGTTAGTAGGGTTAACTAGTATAAGAAAGTTTTTATTACAAGGTTAATAGTGATCATTTCTTAGTTTTCTTACAATTGTACTATTTATTCTTTTTCAATGGTTAATGTATAAGGAAAGTTTTTTATACATGAAGGTTAGCATTCTAATACATAGTTTCTTACTATTAACATGCTATAAACCTTTATGAACGAAAATATGAAATTTATTTTGTAATATTTGATTTCTCAATCAATGAGATTTTGTACACAAACATGCAATTTGAGAGGAGCACAAAGATTGGCCATGCTTCCTTCTTTTTTTTATTATTTTTCAACCTTTTTTTTATCATTGTGACATAAGAGTAATATCTAAATCTAGTTGCAGAAATTTGATCGTACCTCTTTCTTCATAATTCTTGATTTCATATTTATATGTAATAAAATATTTTCATACTTCTATGCATAACATATATATTATATTAATTTAATATTCAATTATTATTGAAAAAATATAGGTTTTGTTATTTTTATTATTTTTTCTTTGCATTTTTTATTTTTTTTCAATACATGCGCAATGTTTTATTACAAATTGTGCATAGTATTTTTGTGATTTTTCAAATATTTTTTAGTTTCTAGTATTTTTATTTTTTGAGATAAAAAGATTTAGTTTTATTTTTATTTTGTAAAACATGTTTTCTTGTTTTATTTTATTGATATTATATTGTGATTATATTTATAATATTATATGTTCTGTGCCTTATGTTTTTTTTTTATTTTTTATTCTTTTCCTTTTTTAAATCTTGCATTTTTTATTTGTAATGATATGTTAATTAGTTCTTTATATATTATTCAATTCGATTGCTATATATGTCAAATAAATTAGATGATTTTTTTGCTTTTATATTGTATAAGTAAATTAGTTTTTCTTTCCCTAGTTTTATGTAAATTATTGTTTGCCATTTCCTTCACAATTTTGATTAGTTGGATGTTTCTATAAAACAATCATTTTTGCTTCTTCGTTTGACAAATCAATTTATATTGGCACATTCATATACATGCCTAACTTGCAAAAAAATTACAAAAAAATATGTAAATAGATGAAATGCTAGAATCATTTTTGTTATTTTAATCTTATTCTATTAATTATATTTAAGTGTTGCTTTCATTTTCTTCACATATTCTTATCTCTCAAATAAAAAAATATTATTTATTAATAAATTATTAAGTTTCTTTGTTATTTAAAGATTAAATTTATATTAAAAGTAAAAGGAAATAATATTTCAATTTCATTAAAATATATAATCTTCATGAAACTTATGATATAATAATTTTTAAAATATTAAAATTAATTAGTTATAATTAAACAAAATGATTTTTAATAGAAAATTAATGGCAAATGCACTAGTGCAAGTAAAGATGCACATAAGATCATTACCAAAATTAAAGAATAATCAATCACATTATTTATAATATTTGCATTAAAGTGATGATTGTTCACAAAACTAAATATAGGTACTTTATATTATTAAATTATTATTATATTAAAAAAATAATTGAAGATACTGTGTAGGTAAATCAATTTGTAATTCTATGATATTTAAAAAACTTTTTTACAGATTCCTATAATTTAAAAATAATAACTAAAATAAAATTAATTGAAAAATAAAAAATAAATTAGTATAATAGAATATTTAAAAATAAAAAAATATTGGGTGAAGGAACTAATGAAAAATTAGCTCAATAATAAAAAAGATTGTTCTATAAAAAATTAAAAAAATGTTAATCATATTGAATAAGATAAATGAATAGAAAGCCTTAAATTAAACATCATAATGTAAATAAAAAAATATCATTTAAATAAAAATGTTGTAAGAGAAGAAAATGGCAAATAGTCTTGGAATAAGTATAACTAAATTTTAAAAGAACATGTAAAATATATTAAAAAAATATCTATGTAATTAAATAAAGACAACTTTGCTAATATAAAAAAAATAAAAGAATTACTAAATAAAAAACCATTAAAAATGACTTAATTAATTATTACCAAATGCATTAGAAATGAACACAAATTTCCCTAGAAATGTAATGGTTTCAAGCTTCTTAACATAAATTTTTGAAAAACTAGTTATATGATTGTAAAAATAATTCAAATTTTTAAAGTTTAATCATTATGTTCAATATATCAAGTAGTTAGAATAAAAATTCAATAAAGAACAAGCCAACAAAAATAATATAATTATGAAAATAATATTAAAAAAAAGTAAAGTTACAAAACTTTTGGTAAAATGATTAAAACAATTCTAAATAATTTTTATGTATTTGAAACAACATTATCATTATGTTAATAAAATAATATACTAAAATATAGCTTTATATCATAAATATTTAAATTAGATTGTAGTAATTTTTAAGATATAAAAAATAGTAAAAATATAAAATATTTATAAATATACTATATATGTTGTGAAAGGCTAATTTTTCTTTACATATAGAAATCAAATATTAAAATATTGGTTGTTGTCATAAAGATTTTCTATTAGTGCAAGTGTCATAAATGGCATTTTGCAGATAAGAAAGTCAGATGTTAAAGTTATTTGCTACATGAAAAATAATTATTTAAAAATATAATTTAAAAAGTTTGTGAAAATATAAAAACATACAAAAAGAAATATTATGAACCTTAAAAAAATACTATAAGTAATAATAATATTAACAATATATTTTTTCAAAGAAGAACATTAAAACAAATAAGAAATAGATAATTTATTAAAAATTTTCATTCTTTAAATGATTTTCATAATTTTTTTAAAAAAAATTTCAAAATAAAAAGTTTTAATATTAAATATATAGATAGAAAATGTTTTAATGATTTAAAACATTTAAATAGTGTGATCCAAGCAAAGCTATTTCACAAATTAAATATGTGAGCACAAATGTTAAAACATAAATTAAATAATACAAAGCCTTGTGAAATCATGCCAATTAAAACAAAAGTATAATAAAAGTTAAAAATATGTTAATTATCAGGGCAACATAATTTTGAAATAATTTTCATTCTTAGAAAAAATTTTAAAAACAAGATTATTTTATATATAAATAAGATAAGCAATAACAATAATGTTTCAACAAAGACTTTTCCTATTGCTTAAGAAAATAAGAAAGCTATTACAATTAAAAATATCTAAATTTTTAAAACAATTTGTAATTTAAAAAGTTGTTGGTTAAATAAAACATGATAAGTTTAAATAAAAAATACAAAAAAAATCACATCAAAATTATAAAAAGATCTCCAAAATATTTGATATATTTACATGATACATCATAAAGTTGTACAATAATATAATAAAAAAATATTTTTATTAAAATTAAAAGATAATATGCCAAAAAATATATAAAAACAATCATGACAACTTAATAATTAATATATAAGAAACTATGTATAACATAATTATCAAAATTATCCTCCTTAAAAAAGTGTACAAAATTTTAAAATTAGTAACAAAAATAAATTTATAATAATTTTTTTTGAAAATGCATATTACAAAGCAAAAAAAAAGCATATTACAAATATAAGATGTTGTTATGATAATTAAAATTTTAAAAAATATGAAAATAAATCAAAATAATATCCCAAAAAAAAAGTATTGAAAATTGTTTTGTAAATAAAGGGTACTCAATACATTTTAGATTTATTGCAAAATAACTCAAAAGAATTATACCAATAATTATTGCATAACATTCTCGTGACCAAATATAAATTAAAATGAGAAAGAAAATTATTGAAGGTTTCAAATAACAAATCACAGAAAACTGAATATATTCTCAATATGCTGGAGCAAACGCAAAATTGAAATTAATGAACAAAATTAAATATCGTAGTTACTAAGGCAATAAAATATTTGTAACAAAAATGAACTTGTGGAAACAATTTTAAATATAATTAAAATTGCTAAACTAACTAAATGTTGGAAATCTTTATTAATATTACAAACATTTCAACTAAAAGTTATAATAATAATTTAGACAAACGATTGAACATACATACCACGATATGCGAATGTATAAATGATAGAAGTATTAACATAATAAAAAACTTGAGAGGTAAAAGTTTCAAATGCATTAATCAATAGAAATGATTTTCAAAAAAAAGCAGAACTGTTAAAATTAATAATTCTAGTAGAAGTAAATATTTGCAACAAAAAATAATTCAATAGAAAAAAATTCTTTTAGTATTGAAATATTTGATTAGAATATATCAAAGACCAAAATCTAACATTAACTAAAAATTATAACAAAATATAGAAAATCATGTAAACGATTTAATAACCTATTTGAAGTTTTTATTGTATTTTTTTCGTAAACCCAAAACTTTTCTAATAATATGAGTATGATAAAAGCTTCAAAAATAATGGGTTGAGAAAACTAGTAAAAAATGATAAAGAAAATCATTAACCAAAAAAATTATCTTATAAAAATGATAATTATCATATAAAATAAAATTCATCAAAGTTAAAAATGGATAAAACATTTACAAATGGCAAAATTATTATCACAAAAAAATATTAAAAAAAAATTAAAAAAAACTTAAACAATTAATTATTTGAAAATACAAATCAATATAAACTACTGACGTCAAAATAAAACGTTTATAATTATACAAATAAAAAATTATAACAATAACTTAATAATAACCTCTAATATATGGACAACACGATGATAATAAATCTTCTCTTAGATATTAATTTATAAAATGTTCATGTGTAGTTAAAATGTATTTTAAAAAGGATTAAAAATTTAATGCAAGAAATATTAAAATTATTCCATCAGACTTCTAATTAGTTAACTCTTTTAATATTTTAAGAATAAAGGATGTCTTAACTAAAATTAAAATTAGCACAAATATTTTACAAAAAAACATTTGGAAAATATCTATAAATCAAGATTTTTCTAAGATTTTTGCATAATTAACTAATTAAAAATGTAACTTATTTAAGGAATATAAATAGTTAATATCATAATTTGCTTAAAATTTTCAAAACTATAATAATAATATATGAAAAAAAATTATTTATAATAAAAAAAGTACTATCATTCATCCAAAATGAAATATTATGAAATCACTAAAATCTACAAAATTATGTCGATAAAAAATTCTTTGCTCTGAATATGTTAGGAAAATGGATTACTTTGGACAAAAGATTTAACAGTACTAGGCTTAAAAATTTCTTTTTCAAACTTCTTTCAACACTAAACTCAATGTTGATTATTTTAAAAAAATAATATAAGAGTTTTTTATTTGTTAATAAAATTTCTCAAGTGTGAATAACGTAATAAGAGAATTTTAATACATCAAAAATTTTTGTGGTCGGAGTTAAACAAGTTTTTGGCTACTCCAAGCACTAAATTGAGCAATATTATGCAAATCATACTCTTTTATCGTAATATATTACATGAATCGATATGACTGTATAATTCGACGTACTAATCATATGGTCTGATATCCATTTATAGTCAATCAAGTTTGTATGAAAGAATGTTAGCACACAACAAAATTTTCGTATGGTAAGTAAATGTGAGTAGAGCTTGAAGTTCAAAAATATTTTATCGTAATATACAAATTTCTTTACTGTACATATGTTTACTTGAATATGATTACATGTTCTATACTAATATTAGTATATTGTGTTATTTTTTTGTTTGACTTAAATAGGTTGAGAACATCATCAATATACAATTGATAAAATTCATTATACTATTGCATATTATATGATGGTGATATACAACATTTTAAAAACTTTAATTTCAATTTGAGTGATTTTACTACAAGGTATAAGTTAACTAGATTATTTAATTTGTTTGAGTTTTTCTTAAACATTTTTATGGAATGGATTTTTCTTAATTGAATAGTTTGATCATATTGTTTTAATCTTAGTAAGCAATTGTTCCATATAATCCACTTGTTATGCCATATCAATTAGTCTACTACTAAAATTATCTATTTTCTCCAATAGCTAATCATATTTTATGAGACATGGTCTTGTGGTGCTTTTAGTAATGCAAAATTTTTCATTTCAAATTTGAAAATTCATGCATAATGTATTTGAGTTAGAAGTTTAATTTATAAGGTGGGGAAATTGTTTTACTCAAAAGGAAGACTTAGTTTCTTGATCATACAATTATCTTTTCCATTATTATTCCACAAATGGTTACATCCACATATTTAATAAATTGACATGTTCTTCTAGCATTAATCTCCTTCCAATATTGTTCACCTTTCATACTTAGAAGCAAATTTTGATGATCAATTAGTATTCTTCTGAAATAGCTTATTATTATGAAAATAACTTAGAGTGTTACTCAATAGATCAATAATCTCTTGTTTTTTTATTGCTCACATTCTAAGTTTATCATAAAGTAATTGAATGGATTGCAAGAAAGCATTTGCTAAATATTATCAAGTGAAGCTAGAGTTGTAAGTAATAAAAGCACATGGATGAGGTCCCTACTCAAGGAATTAATTTTAAAACAAACATCAATGTCACATACCTTTGTCATCATTAAAAGGTCTTCTAATGCAATAGAATAAAGCTTTCCTAAGCAACTTCATTAAGATGTCAACTAGTTGCATGTTATTAGCAACAAATTAAATGTCAACAACATTTCATTCTACATGGTTCATGATGAAATGGTTCTTAACATCAATTTGTTTGTCCTCAAAGTACTAAATTAGGTTTTGACTGAGGCAAATAGCATGCTTATTGTCATATTTGATGAGTATTTTGTTTTTGCAAATGTAATCCCATATCTTGTAGTTTCCATTTTAACCCCAAAATTAGTTCTTAAAGTCCTCCTTATGCTTCATTGGTTGCATGCAATCATTCCATGTTTTTTAATGGATCATCACTTTAAGGTGTGTAAAAAATGATTAAATACCTACAAAACTTTTCTTATTTACTCTTGAACCTATAATCTTTGTAGGTTTATCTTATGAGATAATGACATAAACAAAATTCGTGGTACGAAAACACTAACCTTTGTGCCAAGCAAGTACCAAAAGATTCTTTTTATAGATTCTAAATCAAAGTCCTTGGAGCTTTACTAAAACTGATTAAAAAAGTCCAACATTAAAAACTTTCTTTGGTCTTCTTGTAGTTAAGTAAAGAACATATCATCTATAACTTGAAATCTATTTTTTTTCCTTTCATTTCCTTATTTAATACTTTATGGAGAATCTTGAAAGTAAAAATAGGTTTGAGGCTCTCAAGGTCAAGCATTTATAACATCTCATTTAAATACTTTATTTAAGTGATAAGAGTACCTTTCTCATATTGTTTAACTTTCAATCCTAGAAAATAGGTAACTTAAGCCATTATTAATCTCAAATCCTACACCCATAAGCTTACTAAATCATTCACATAAAGCCAAGTTGGATGATTCAAAAAAGATATTGTCTGCAAAACCATGGACTAGAAAAAGTTCACTAGTACAGTTCTTGATGAACAAAATTCAATCTACATTTCCATCATGAAATAATGTTTGAGTAGAAATCTGTTAAGTTTGTCATACCAGGATCTTTGTTCTTATCGTAAATCATAGAAATGTTTAATTAGCATATGTAGATGATTTTGATGTGGACAATATTGAAAGAAATCCAATTATTCTACAAACACTTCCTCCTAAACAAAAATATTTATGAATGCGCTCTTAACATTCCTTTGGTATAGTTCAAACACCTTGTAACAAGAAAAAGCTAATACATGACCATATTGCCTGAAACCTTATGATTAGTTTAGTGTTCCATCTAAGTTTAACCTTTTCAATTGATTATAACCCTTACCTACTAGACTTTCCATATTTTAAATAATAACCAAATGATAATTTTGCTTTCATTTTTTATGACTATATTATGGTGACATATCCTACCAATAATTCCAAAGCATTCATCCTAACAAGAAAGTTAAAATCATCTAACAGCCCACAAAATAAAATTCATTCCTCGAGACTTCATTTGTATTTTGAAGAATAAGTTGTTAAGTTGATGCAACATACATAATTTCTTTTTAAATAGAGGCATGGGTTTGTACTCAAAATGACAGGTTGCTTCAAATTAAATCACGAAGATCATTTTTATTGTATACTAACTACTTTGATGCAACCATATCCTTGTTTTCGAAATTTTAACTTATCATTTATAACCTTTATGAAAATACAACGATTCCTTTCTCACCTTTCTTAGCTTGCAATCCAACAAAATAGGAAAACACACCCATTATGCCAATCTCAAATCCTACACAAATAGGCTTACTCATTCATTCACATAAATTGAGGTTGGTTGATCCAAATAGGATATCATCTACATAATCTTGAAATGTAAGACGTTCATCAGACAGTTCTTTTTTAACAAAGTCTTATATAAATTCCCTTTCTAAAGTATTTTTTTAGAAGAAATTTACTAAGTTTGCCATACTATAATATTTTTTGGTATTCCAATTTTTTTCAAAATCTTCCATGTCTTCCAAATCTTCCAATTTTTAATATATAATTTCATCAAATGCAAATTCAATGATTCTATTAAAACTAAGGTTTCCTTGTTAAACTTTTTATAGGTCTATCTATTTGAAGAGCTTTGTAAATGGATAGGCTCCATTATCTTGCTTTTTTAATCTCAAATTTCTATCCTACCTTTTGATGTAGCAATTCCATCAAAGAAAGCCTAAGTTTTAATTTTTAAGCTCCTTGTTATTCCAAAGTAATATAATATCTTATTCATAATTTGTTAGATAATAAATCTATTAAGACATTGTGATAAATTGAATGTCTTGAATTATTAAGACATTTTGGATTACAGATCCTACACCACCAAAAGAAAAGTAATAGAGGCTATCAATGGTTTAAGAGGAGTGTAACATCGTTTGATTCATGACATTGAAGAAGCACAACTAAGTATTTAGATACACAATTGAGAGATAAATGTTATATCTATAACAAATAAAAGGAATATTATTAGATTGGCAATAATTACATTGAGATAGGAAAACATTGTTGTCCGAAACTAGCATGATAATGTGGAAGATTAAAAAAAAATATTTGTAAGTAGAGGGGTTGATTCAAACTAAATGAGAATGACATTATTTACAAAAAAATACATATTTTGCCTATTATGACCACATTTTTAGCAAAACAATAAGTGACATATAAGTTGATAACGATGTTATTATATCCTTATTTCTCTTTTTTCCTATTCATTTTCCAAAATCTTCCATGTGTTCCAAATCTACCACTTTGTTTTGATTGATAATTCCATCAAACATCACTAGAGTAGATTCCTTTACAACTAAGCTTCCCTTGTTAAATGGTTTATATGTCTATTTATATGTAGGATATCATAAAAAGATAGCATCCATTAACTCGGTTTTTAATCTCTAATTCTTATCTTATTCATGTAACATTTACATCCCATAATTCCAAAGGTTTTAAATTTGGTCTTCTTGTAATTCCAAAGTATATACAACTTCTTATTTATAATTATTTTGATGATAAATCTATTGAAACAATAACATAAATTGAATAGCTTGAATTATTTAGGTATTGTGGTTTGGAGATCCTATATCACCAAGAAAAAAGTAAAAGTTGATACCAATTCGTGTGGAGTCAAAACGTTTTTAATGTATGACATAGATGAAGCTTAATTAAATCTTTAGATGGATAATTAAGAGATATATGTTATATGCATAACAAATTGAAAGAACTTTACTATTGACCTTTGTGTCATATTGACAGAAAGAAGTTGTTGTCCTAAATAAACATGATGATGTTAGGAGGATTAATCCCAAATATTTGCAAGTTTAAAAAAAAGATTCTCAACCACAAAAAATTCAACTTTTCTTATTAAGGTAAAATTTTTGATGAATCAATAAGTTAAATATATGTTGATTAATAGTATGGCTTATGGGGTATGGAAAACACTATTGCATTACATATGGGTTCCAAACTTTAACATACTTTTGGAAAAGTTTTCTTGATCCATATGATACTCAACTAATGTCTAACATAACATTCTAGGCTCAAAATAAAAGTCAATGAAAGAGAATATTTAAAACACTTAAGAATATATTAGGACTATGAAAATTATATTTTTAAAACAACTATAATAATTATTTCACTTTTAATTAATTTTCTTACAACAATAATTATCACACTAGCATAGAGATGATACTCAACCTAATATTATATAATACAATGAATTAATTATTGTTATATTGGCATGAATAACCTAAAAATGCCTCAATTGATATATATATATATATATATATATATATATATGATTTTATATTCTATTTAGAAGATCTAAATAATCAAAACATGAATTCAAAACGAATATAGCAAAAAGCATGATAGTAAAATTAAGAAAGTGGGATTTCAGGAAGAGGATCATGTACATTCAAAAACAAAACCTATGAAATGCATTATGATGTTTGAAAAAATAGAGTAACTATGAAAAGAAATTTTGTGCTTTCATAGATTATTGAAATAAATTGTTCTATTGCTTACAAGATAGCTGTCATTATCATTGTTGTAGTACATCATGTATTTTTTCTTTCAATCCTAACAAAACTTTTTGCTAATGGTACTTTTATATGAAAATATGTTCGAAGCAACTTGGTGGTGCATCCTAAATTATTTCATAAGCAAATAACAACAACATTCTTAACAAGAGAATTCAACAAAATTAGAGAAAAGTGCATCCCGTGCACAAGTTATAATAACGAGTAGCTACTTGGAAAGTAAATGAAGAGTTGCTTTGGAGTCATCCTAACATTTTTTAAATTTTAATGTTTAAATTCTTATATGGTGCAATTTTACAAAAAAGCCAAGAGCCTTTAATATTTTTTTAATGTTTTTTGAAATAATGTAAGTAAATTTCAAAATTTTTTTTAATGTCATGAAATTAATTTCCATAAAGATATTTTTGCATAAGATCATAAAGACTATCATTTGAAAGAATTAACAATATGGAGGGGAAGTCAAATATCAATGGAAAAAATGAAAGGTAACCTCAAATAATAATTTTACATGAATTGGAAGAGGATATATCATAAAAAGAAATACCAAAACATATTAAAAATAAAATTAATTTAATTCTAAGGGAATTTTTAAAGAAAAATAACAGAAGTACCAAATTAAAAACATATGAAGTTTTTACTTCAATAAGTAGTTCTTGGAATAGTTTTTTATGAAATTGGTCAAAAGATTTTTGGATGTCATTTGCAATAGTATGTTTAAGAAACACAAATCTTTATAAGGTTTTTACTCCAAGGGTTATCTAACAAAATATTTAATGTACTATAAGTGGAGAATATTAAGAGGAAAGGTATCAATAAAAAAGATACTTGAGGTAGGAGTATAATATAAAATTGTTGTTAAGGTTAGAAAGAGGGACAAAAATTAAATAATTATGTAGGAGCCATTAAGAAATATGAGACCTAGTAATATAAGTTGAGACCAAATGATTCCATAAAGAGATGGAATGTTCCAAAAATATTGTTTAAAGGGGATAGTGTCACTAGAAAGTGATAGTCGTTAGTTTGATGATCATTTCAAGGAGTATTTATGGTTAATGTATTGTGTTTTTTACCATTAGATATGATATTTTTTTATGATAAAAACCTTAAGTATTATTAATGAATTTTCTAGTAGAATAATGTGTAATGTTTTGTTAAGAACTCAAAGATTAGTTCGTATTTATTAGACAATTCATTAATAAAGGATAGATTTATATAAAAAAAATTTTATCATACCAATTAAAAAGTCAAGAAAAATGTTGCCTCAAACACTAGTTTAAAATAGCTTAAAATATTTTTTAGAGATGACTAATGCAATGCTCAATTAATGTCTAGGGAATTAGTCATTATGTGGGATTTACTAGTGCCATTGGCTCCAATCTAAGAGGTTCTAAACTATCATATGAAATACATTAAAGTTAGATGAGTTAGATCTACATGATTAAATAAAAGTGGATTAGATCTTGGCCAACTGATCTAATAAGATAAGATCTGAATTGTTTGATTCATCATTGAAAAAATGATAAAGATGTCATCCATAAGATTCAAAAATAGAGAAAGATGAGTTACCCAATTCAAGGATAAATTATTTCAAATGGCAAAAATAATAAAAAAATTTCAATGAAGTCCAACATGATCTTGGTTATCTAAATTCAATATAGGATCAAGTACTCATAGTGGTTGAAACATTTATTGTCTAATCAAAGATTGAATGGTGAGAAACAGAGCACATTTTTAGCACTAAATTGCTAGATGAAAGTTAGTCCCATATTGTTGAAAGGAAAAGTAATTTCCACATTATAATAAGCTTAATGGGTGTATAAATAATTTATTGGCCCAATCTAGATTAGCATGCACCTTGATTAATTTGTTAGCTTATTCTGAACAAGTTTCCTAACTCTATGCTACCTGGCCAAGTTGGACTTGGTTGGCGATGTGGTAATAAAAATGAAAAGGTTTTTCTCCCACTTAATTCATTCTCTCCCTTACTACATATTCCTTCTCACTTATTTAAATCTTGATAATTCTCCCATTTTAATATTATTAAAAAGAAGGTATAATTTATAAAATTTTTGTTATACTTAATTGTTGTCATATGATTTGAAATTGATTAGTTGGATGGAATTTTGTAAATATGTCAGCCAATTCTTTTTTGGTAGGAACATATGTGAACTTTACTAAGTTTTTAGCTAATTGATCACTAATAAAGTCGCATCTTATACTATGTGCTTGCTCTTAAAATGATGAACTTAGTTCTTTTATAAGGCCAAGTAATTAGTGTTATCAATTCTAATGGGAATATGCAAGAGATCTAAACCAAAATCTTCAAATTGTTGGGTCAAGCATAACACTTTAGCGACACAACTTTTGGTCACTACATAATCAACTTCTATAGTCATATGACTATGCAATTTTTTCTTCTTTCTTGACTAGGAAATCAAAATATTTCCTAGTAATTAACATGCACCTAAGGTTCTATCTTATCTAGCTTAGAGCTTACAAAGTCTAAATCTATAAAACTTATATCATCTTTTGAATGAATATTTTTAGGATGCCTAAAACCTATGTTCATTATACTTTCTACATATTTGAAAATTAATTTAGTAACCTTTAGATGGACTCACTTAGGCTTTTATTGTAATCTAGCACATAAGCTAACACTAAATAAGATGTTCAATATACTAATCATAAAATATAGTAAAGATCTAGCAAGTTCTTCTTAAAGTTTTTTATCAGTGTGTTTCTCAATTTTATATAAATCTAAATACACTAATTAATTCATTAGAATCTTCTTATGTTTCATTTTTTCATATCTAAACTTCTTGAATAAATAATTTAAATTTATAAAATATAAATCTCATCTTTTAGTTACATAACTTGTAATCCAAAGAAGAAATTTATCTCACTTATTATACTTATCTCAAACTCCTATGTGATTAAATCACTAAGCATCTTAAACATATTTTCATTTATGGTTCCAAAAGTTTTATCGTCAACATAAACTTGTAAAAGCAAGAGAAGATTATTTAATGATTTTAATAATAATGTGTTATCTATTTTTTCTTTCCTAAAATCACTATTAACTAGATAATCACTCAATCTATGATATCTTGAATGAGGAGCTTACTTAAGGCCATAAAATGCCTTCTTAAACTTATATACATAATCATCATATGCGTGGATCTTAAAACTTAAGGTTCATTCAACACACCTATCTTCTTTGAGTAGCTTGTTTTAAAATTTATATTTTGCATACATTTGAAATAATCTAAAAATCTTATGACATGATTATGCTAAGAAAAGTTTAATGACCATTAATCTTATTACTAATGTAAATGACTCCTAAAAATATATACCTTGAACTTTGTTATAACCTTTAGCAATAACTCTAGCTCTGTTTCCAACGATCACTTCATTTTTATGTAATATATTTTTAAATATCAATTTGGTTCCAATCACTTGTTTATCACTAAACCTAAGAACTAGTTCCCACACTTGGGGTCTCTCAAATTAATTTCACTCTTCTTTTACTACATAAACCTAACAGTTAACATTATGGGCTTCTTCTCTAGATAATAGTTTTGTGAAAGATAAAAATACATTATGATTGATTTCTCTCATAAAGGCTCTAGTTCTATCTTCTTGATTAACTTCCCCTATAATTGATTTTATTTAATGTGAAGCTTAGATTTTGAGCATCCATGTTGAAAACTTTATAAGTTTTCCTAAAAGAAGAGTATCCTATGAAAATTTCTAGTCATACCTTCCCATCAAACAAGTTGATTCTTTCATTATTAAGAATTATGCATTTATATCCAAAAACTTGAAAGTAGCTAACATTTAATTGCTTATTTTAAAATAACTCTTAAGTATATTTTCTTAAATATTGGTCTTAAATTA
Organism: Vanilla planifolia; assembly: GCA_023846275.1. NCBI lineage: Eukaryota > Viridiplantae > Streptophyta > Magnoliopsida > Asparagales > Orchidaceae > Vanilla > Vanilla planifolia. The sequence continues at coordinate 243,546 of JAIUJO010000390.1, read as the reverse complement.
GTTCTATTTATTATATAACAAGTTTTGTTAATTTCCTTGGCCCAAACATATTTTGGTAGGTTGTGTTCAATTAGCATAGATCTATCCATCTCTACTAAAGACTTATTTTTCCTTTTTATCATGTCATTTTGTTGGTGTGAATTAGGACATGTAATTGGTTGCCCTCATTTTTAAACTCATTACTATTATGACATTGAATACAACTTAATTTAAGATACTTGTTCTCTTTTACCTTTTTTTATCAAATTAATAAAGATTTCAAGTGTCTCACTCTTTCGCTTAAGAAATACAATATAATTATACCTAGAAGAATCATTAATAATCACAATTCTATTTTTTCTGCCTAAACTCTAGGGCTATGTTGGTCTAAAAAAGTTTAACTAAACTATCCCTAAAGGTCTACTAATAACTAACTCATTTTTAGGTTTAAATTTTGGTATCTCTCGTCATGTCTTGTGCATCTATTGTCCAACTCTCAAGAGCTAGTTTTTGATTTTTTTTCTTTATATATAGTTACATAAATTATAAAATTTTTATTACATATTCATAAAATGTAACTTTTATTTTCCTTATTTCTATGCATTATTCCAAAGTGTATTACTTCAACCATGTGAATGTCTCAAAACACTATATCTCTATAGAACAATTATGAAGACAACTTATTTTAAATTCTATATTCTCTAACCTTAGGAACCCAATCAAGCTTGGCATAGTCATTTAAAACAAGGTTTTGTACTAAAACATTTTTCCTAATTTGACAATCATGAAAAGCATCTCCTTTTCTACAACTACAAAAGTATGTAATTTTTTAAATATATGGCATATTAAAAACATATATTTATGTTTAGAAAAATAAACATCATGTGAAACATTAGAAAATTTTACATGTTGAATAGTATATTTTTTTTTCAAACTCATAATTTCTTTTTTTGAAGAAGTATTCTCAATCGTCATGGAATCATTTTCATCACATAATTTTTTTGTAATCTCTTCATAAAATAATTTAAAAAAATTATTTTTTCTTTATAAAACATTTTTAATTTTTTATGTATAAATATTAAAGAAGTTAAAACACTAATAACTTCTATGTAGTTATTTTCAAAAACTTCACAAGGCCAAGAGCTTATCTTAATCTTTTATTCTATACTCAATGTCTTGATTCATCATCATTTACTATGAACCATGTCATTTCTTCCTCATTATCTGAAGTTGTGGAGTCTAATTCTTCTCAAGCAACCAAGTAGCTCGAAAAATCTTTCTTCTTTTTCATTCTCTTCTTTTTCTCTTTCTTTTTTGGTATATTTGAGCTATGGATAATTTTGTATAATATAGCTGATTTGACCAAAATCTTAGCATCTTGGTGTCTTCATCACCTTCCTTCTCTTTTTTTTTGTATAAAACATTTTGTTAAATTTATATCTAAACCCTTAGTTGAAAATTTACCTTTTTCTCCAAGTCCAAAGAAAAGATAGATATTGTTACTATATTATCTTTGTTAGCCTTAAAAGATAATGATTCCTTGTGCCTTACTCCATGCTTTGCTTGCTTATCGAGGCCTCTTTTTTAATTATCCTATTCATCTAAATCTCTATTGTTAATAATTCTTCAAGTAACCCATCCAATTATGTCTTTGACTACCTTTGTTGTTGTGATAACAGGATCATATTCATTGGATAGAATCTTTGCTACTTTTCTTAAAAGATCTATATTAGGAAGTACTTTTTAAAGATTTTCTAATCTAGTAGTAATATTAGTAAATCACATAAACATCTTATTTGTAGTTTAACTCAAATTTATTCTAAAGTGCTAAGAATTAAGTGTAAGAAGATTTATCTTTATCTTTTTAACTTAAAAAGTACCTTCACAAGTTACTTCTAACTTTTTCCAAACTTTGTGTGTGATATAAAAATTCTTAACTTGATTAAATTCACTTGGGGATATGTCATGATGAAGGTAGTTGAGTGTTACGGCATTTAATTATATCATTCTCCTTTGATCACTACAAAGTCCACTAAATAACTTGATTTCTTTTGTACATGTATCTCTAAGTGAATGATATAATTCTTTGAGAAGTTTTAACATCTTAAGTCAATTGATTGTATAGAAACTCTAAGTCTATCTTTCAAATATTAATAAAATTTATCTTTAAATAATGATAGAATGATTGAAGAAGACCTTCATCTAGTGTTACAGAATATTAATCATGTGTGATAAGATATTAAAAACATAATTTAAGAAATAATTTAATAGACACATATCTTAAAAAGTAATAAAAAATTATAAGATAGAAATTGAAATTATTTTATAATAAAATTAATAATTAAGTAAATATAATAGATAATTGAAACATACATGATGGTTCACCCAAGTGATTTGACCCACATTTGCTTATATAGAACCATCTTTGATACTTATTAAAATAAAACTAAGTATATAAATCCCACTTGAGTGGGTGATTTGTGAGTTTTAAAATACTTTTTTTTATTTTAGATTCTATTTCTTTTTAAACAATTCTTCATAAAAAAATTTATGTTTATGAAAAATCTTAATTTTATATAAGTTAATTCTTAATTTTTATGATTAAAAATTTAAAAATAAATATAAAAATTATAAAAAAAATGTTTATATTTTTTTGATCAAATTAGATCCTACATCCACTCACAAATACGATGGAAAATATCACCACTATCAAAAAGTTTACAACTTGAGGATTTTTTCTTATGACTCACTTCCAACCTACTAGCTTTTACAGGTTCAATTATAACACAAGATTTTACAAGCTTAATGCCAACTTGGTTTTTTATGGCATCAAACAAAATCGACACATTGATAAATGCTAGCCACCCAACCAAAAAGGAAATTGAAAAATATAACAAGAAGGAAAAATTGTGATAAATGTGAATAACTTTGGATGCTTGTTGATAAATTGAAGCAAACATGACTAGTTTAAAATTACTATGAAAAGTAAGAAATTGAAACGTCAGAAGTGATAAGATTAGCTAAACGAATTTCACATTTTATGAAGAACTATGTTGTAGTTACTCTCAAGAGATTTTATATAAGTAGAATGTCATACAATGCACTATTTAGATCTCAAATATTGGTTCATGTTAATTAGTCATTTTATGAATAATAGTTAGGTTTATATGAAAAATGTTTGATCAATATTATTAAAAAGTTTAGGAAAAGTTGTTTCAAATAATGCTTCCAAATAGCTTGAAAAACTCTTCAAAAAAACTTAAAAAGTTTCTTTGAATTGGTTAAGACAATGGCTCAAATAATAACTAAGGAATTAGCCATTAAGTGGGATCAACCAACATCAATAGATCTTATTAGAAATGTTCCAGACTATTAAATCAAATATTTTAGGAGGAGATTAGTTCTAGATGCTTAGATGAAGATAGATTAGATCTAGGCCATGTAATCATGTAAGATGAGATCTGGATCATTGAATTCATCATTTGCAAAGACAAAAATGATCTTAGCTATAGGATACAAAAGTGAAAAATGATGGGCCATCTAATTTACGAGAAGATTATTTCAAAATGTAGAAATAATCGATGTAATCCAATGAAGTTATGGTGATCATGGTCATTTGATATTTAGCCAAGATCGAGTGCTTATAGTGGATGGAACATTTATAATCTAATAAAAAATTAAATGGTAAGAAATAACACATGCTGTTGGTGTTGAGCAGTTCGAATAATGTCAGTCTCATTATCAAAAAGAAATGTGTCTCTTTACAATACCTTTCATGGGTGCATAATGCCAGTGTGCTTAGGATTCATCACTTGAGCCACTCATATTCTTATAAGTAATTTCTTGATTATGGGTCCAACTTGACTCTCATTTGTATATTTAATTAGAGTTTAGCCTTAATCAATCGTTTGTCTTATGTCAACCATCTTCATGAATGCACCTCTAACCAATTTTTGGCTTAACTAGCCTTGTTTTTACCTAGTCCCCCATCATGACACTTCCAATTTTACTAGAGCTTAGGCAGCCTGAGTGAGTTGAACTTGGCAAGGTTGGGGTGACGCTTATTTTTTTATTAGGAAAATTGAACAAAATTAATATTTTAGTTTACCTAAAGTTTATCAAATTTGGCAACTATTTGTTCGACAGATTTAATAAAAAAAGGATTGGGTAAAAAAATAAGAACTTGCAAGTTTCCTAAATCATGAAAAAGTTGAATAATTTGATACTTAAGTTAGAATTTGAAAGTGAATGAAGAAGTGCATTATAATCTACAAGCTAGTATTCTATTTTATAATAATTTTTTTTACAAACTCGATGCATACATCTTTTATCATTGAATCTTATTGAATTCTCCAAGGTACTTTGAAGACCCCTAATTTATTATCTTGAAAAATGCATGCCTTATTTTTTAAAACAAAATACATTCACTCAAATCAAGTCTATTATGACCAAATGGTTAGTATTTATGGCTCGACAACTTCAAAAACAAGGGTAATCAAACAAAATATGTCTTTTGTCTTCATGCAATTGTAGTTCAACATATAACACATAAATCCATTTTTAATTAAACAAGAATATATTTGTAATAGAGGAAGTACTTTAGAGTGAACCTGGGGTAGCTAACTCCAAACAATACACTTATTATGTATTGTAGGAAAACTCATATAAAGCCATAATGATCCATTGTTCACGTAATATAGGGCAAAAACCTGTATTAGTTTCACATAATTAGAATTTTTGTAGATATTCTGCTACCTAATTGCATAATTATGTGATCAAATAATTCTATTCACATCCACCTTTAAATACCTAATTATGTCTACCATTAAATGGCATAATTTTGTGATCCAAACATCAAATCCCAATTCTAATATAACAATCCTGATCAAATCCTAATTTTTAAATAATTCTTATTTAATGTATTCAACTAATCATGTATTTTGGTATAAAGAGGTTAAGGAGGCATCCTATGGAGCAGCTCAAATATAATAGCTCATTTAACAGTTCTTTTGAACTATTGAGATTTTTATAATTTATTATTATTGATTAATTAATCAACTTGGGAAATATTACCAACCATTAAAGATATGTATAACTAACTGAATTCTTAAAAAACATTAACTAATTAAATTCTTACACTATTTTAAAAAAACATTTATGTAATAACATTCAAGTCATTAGCACTTAGTGCTCACTCTCATGTCCTTGCATTTGTCCCTCAAATTAATGAAGTTCACAATGTTTTTTTATTTTAAATGGATTCAATTAAAACACTTATATCTCATTAAGTATTTTGCAATCATTAGCTTTTTATTTGTATTAATTTCAATTTTGTGTCATTGAATTATTTTATTTTTTTTTTCAAATTTATTATATTATAAGACCATAGTAGCTTATTTCTATTGTTTCATTATTGTAAGAGTTAAATGAAATCATCTTTTAGTGAAAGACTTATATTTATTGCTATATTTTTATTTGATTTTTAATCAAGGGTAAGTGTGGGCTTCATTTTAAATCAAAATACCTAATAATCATTTAAGAATATATTTTTAATTTTTATTGATTTTTTTCATATTTTTCATTAAGCTTTATTATTACAAAATCAATGTATTTTAAAATAAAATCAATATGTTTTAAAAAAAATTAACATTTGTTAATAATCACTTTTAAATATGTACTCAAGTTTATTAAGAAATTAGTTTAAAGCATTTCTTCAAATATTCTTTAAGGAAATATAAAAATTTTTATTACAATAAACTCATGCCCATCTTGATAAGCCACACAACAAGAGTGCATATAGAACTATATAAATCATTTTAGTATTTTAGATCTATTTCTTTGTTGTAAGATAAAGAAATGAACTAATCATTATTCAATGAACTTGAGTAAGCCTAATAGTGGACTAGATAGTAAAATTGGAACATGGAGTGGAATTTTTTATTAGAATGTGGATCAAAATGATGCTACGTGCTTATTATTGTTGTTACTCACCCATTGAATGGTTCAAAATATTGGATCAAGTAGTTGTACGACTTAATAGATTTTTTGGTAAAAAAACTTTTAGGAAAGTTTGATGGGTCAAGGATGATCTAAGTAATTTAAATAAAGCAAGATAAGCACATTGGAATGTCACTAAAAGAAACACATGCACTAAGAGCTTCAACTATGATGGACACATTAATGAAAAGTAACAGGCACATTATTGTCATGATTTCTTAAAAATATGGATGGTACAAAACAAAAACCATTACAACAAATAACATTCATCAATAGATAGATTCAAACATAATAGTATCCAATTTTTAGATCTATATTATAAAATATGGTGTCTCCAACTATTTGAACAAACATATCGTAGAGCATACGAATTGGAAATCAAAACTTAATCATTATTTTGTTAATGACATGATAATCTATGCGCATGCATCAAGTTTAATCATTTTTTGGATAAAACAAAGTGATGTCAACACATGCCCTAATACTTTTCATAATAAATTCTTTTGATTGGGCTATTTACTTATCAAATAATTTCTTCGTGACATAATAGATTTAATCAATAATTTAGTAAATGTGATAGTGAAGTGTTATGAACTAGATCAATAGAATGCTAAATATCTCTTAGTAGTTGGAGTGCGTTTAGCTAGTCATCAAGAAAACCTTCACAAATTCTTTTAACAAGGGTTAGACCATGGTTGGTGGGGTGGTTATACAGTAAGGACTTCATAAATTGTTACAATCTAATTAACATTATGACTGATTATAATCCTCATAATCTCACCTAGTGAAATGACAAATTACTTTTTCTTTCTCTTTATCTTTTTTTTTGGAGTATTTAGGTTAGAAATTCTTTTTGAGGGAGGTAAAAGATATTTTGTGATCTTGGCTCCTTATTATCCAAAAGTGCAAGCATTTTCACTTCCATTTAAGGTAACATCTTAATCGAATAACCAAGTTTTTTCTAAAATAAGATCATCTACTTTCATTGGGATAACATTACACCATACTTCCTTGAAATATTGACCAAACTTGAAAGGAATGCAACAATTTGTTTTGTAAAAATTGATGTTTAGTTGATCGACGATACTGTGCATAGGTGTAGATGGTCTATGAATGTTAAACCTATCTTTTTGGTAGTATTCTCTAATATGACAATGTTATGACTATTGTCATCTATAATAATCTTTTAGGTTAGTATTTAATTCTAAGGAATGTACAAAATATTTTAGTTTGCTAACAAATTTTTTGTTATTCGGAGTGTAAACAAACTACATCTCACAATAATTACAAGCTGTGTAATATATTAAATTCTTTAATCTAGTACTTGGAATTCTACTTTAACATCCTCATCTAGCTATATGGCCTCATTTTTCTTAACTTTAATGCTTTCTTTCATTCCTTCTTTTTAGTTTACATCTAGGGCTTTTTTAGGATATTATGCTATGACATGCCCTTTCTTGTGATAGTAATAGCGCTTTACTATGGAAGTAGTTGATGGTTTGTCTAACAATTGAATTCAATAAGTTAGAAGTATTTGTGAAGAGACAAAGTTGGTTTATAGACTACAAGTAGTAGAATAATGGAATTAGGGATATGCATTTTAGGGTAGGAAGTTGTCAAAGGAATCCAACTCTCACAAGTAATTGATATTTTAAATCATAAGCTACTTTATATGCCTTTTCTAAACTAATAATATTTCTCATGTATAACTCAATTGAGTAGTCACTCAAAGCCTAACTCAAAATAAAAAAAAAGTTACTTGATCTAGTTCCAGGACACCACATTAAAACATATAATTCTCACACTTAGCAATGTATGTGTTAGAACTCTTTCAACCTTAAGATAAATGTTGGTATTTATCCAAAAGTTTGCCAAAATAAGAAGTGAGTAAATATTCTTGCTAGCAAATTTTTATTTCTTTCCATGATCAAGGTAATGCTTGCTTATCAAAAAATTACTTTTTTAATGTCTAAATAAATATGCTAGTATGTGATATGAGCTTAAGTTTTTATAAATTGGCACTTTTCATGCTTACTAAGATCATATCATTTAAAATAATATTGTATTCTTAATTTCCAAATTTGATATACTTAAGGGTCTAAACTTCCATCAAATGTTTCTACACTTATTTTAATCATGTTAACCTAGTGATCATTATCCCTACTATGTCAGCTACCATGGGTATGCAGGGTGTCTTGACATCTAGGTTGACATTCCATTTGGTTAGGTTCATTTTCGAAAGATATTTCCATAACTCCAAAGTCATTTATCATAGACCAACTTAATCTGAGTTCCAGCACATCTATTTTCACTACATTGTTCCATTTTGTTTATGCATGTTACTAAGGTTTCTCTTTGCTCTGCATAGAATGAATTAGTTCTATAATTATAGGTTGTATTATCAGGCCGACAAATGGCTGACTTGTAGAGAATTAGATATTTTATATTATTTTATAGATCTAGTATTCATAAATAATTAGGTTTGAAAAAAATTTTGTGATTTGAGATCATAAAGTTAAAGAAAAACAAACAAATAATTAAATGTATTAACAAAAGAACATATAAATAAGTACATGTTGTAGCTTCACACTTGAAAATAAGCTTTTCTTAATTTTTTATTTTTTGATATACTATTTAATAAATTTTTAATATTAAAAATGCATATATTTAAAATATTTTACTTTAACGATAAATTACAAATTATAGAAAATTCTTATAGCTAAGCCCCTTTGATACCAAGTTATTATATGATGATATGTTAAAACCTATTTTTAAGTCATTAATGATTGAAAGGTTCTTAGGTCCATGCAACATATCCTTATAATGTCCTATGCAAAGATTCTATTGGTTTACAATAACAAATCCTAGTATCATTATACAAGTCAAAACTTTCTTAGAAACTTAAAACATAAACTGATCATTAACATAAGAGATGTTAACCTAAAGAAAAAGTGTTTTCAATAACCAACATCTAAAATACTCAAGTTCGCGGTGAAGTATCATGGTGCACAAGTGGACCTCTTAGAATGCTAAATAAGAAAATCACTTGTTCATTAAGAAAAATTAGAAATTTAGATGAGCTTATTAATTTCCAAAAAGTTGTCGTTAAGTGATTGAGACCTTTCTTTGAGATTTGTTGCTCTTATGAATATTGAATAATTTGTTAGGATCTTTATTTTTTTATCCATTCACTCTCCTTCCTAGGTTTCCTCTAGAATCACACTATTACATTGAATATACACAACATGCTTCTACTAAACTGGCATAGTGGCAGTACTTTATTTTTTCATTCAAATTAATTGCTTACAACATTGTAAGCATCATTCTTTACAAAGATGTCAAAGCTACAATGATAATTTGTTAGCCTAAGAAATAAAAGGATATTATTGGAATATTATAAAACACATATTAGAATTTTAAAGTACACTTTAAGAATTCAAAAAGTCCTTATAAATTACAAAAAGCATAATTTGAATTTAGTAAAATCTTTTCCTTGAAATGAAGCAAAATTAATTTGGCATAACAAACTCCCAAATTTGCAGGTGCATTTTAAGTGTCTGTGTAATGGGAGGCAAGGAGGTGGATTATATGATTAGTGCAACACAGGCAAAGAGAAACAGTTGCACCCCAAGTCTAATTTGGAGATCAGCATGAGCTAACAGGTCGGCATGTGTTAATTGGTTAGGAAATTTCATGGATCATAGATCAATGTTGGTGAGTGTGTATTGAGTTGATCAATGAGTTCAAAGAGTCAAGGTGGGTCATGTATGCCAAACAAATCAACACTAGTAGTGGTAAAGGAGAAAGATTACAATGAGTAGTAGCAAAAAGCAACCCAACGCTCAATTTTAAGACATTTAAAATCAAATTTTTTGCTAATAAAATTACCATACTACTATAAGAATGTCCTAGATAGAATTTAAAGTTATAAGTATCTAGAAAGCTGCTAATCAATCTCCAATTAACTTAAACTAAATTATAAATACAAATAACCTAAAAATTTATAAAAAGAAAATTAAAAAGTGTAATAAACAAGGGTTAACTGTAATTGGCACCCATAATAGGAAAATTTCATAGACTTACTAAAAGTAGAGGTTCCAAACTTGGAATGGCCTTAAATCTTAGTAGAATAGTATGTCTCCAAGTGGAATGTTTGATTGATGTATGGAATGCTACTATGTTTGAACCTTACTAATGTTTTTTGAATGCTAAAACATAACAACTCAATGACTTTTTAAGGGGTGAAGTTTAGCCTTTTGCATAATTTTAAAGTAAAAAAACTCTATAATTTTCACTTCAAAGAGGAAATAATGGGTAATTTTACACATGATGTTTTGCATTATATGAATACAGATAGCAAAAGTTCATCTAATATTTTTAAGCTATGTTAATGACATAAATTATCCCTATAGCTTCCTTAATGATAACATGGCTTTATTGGTGATAATTACAAAATTTGAGGTTTTGAAATTATTGAATAATTAAATGTTGATATGCAATTGCATTAGTTGATGATTATATTAATCATAAGTTATATAGTTCTATTTATGTTTATTATAAGTATTTAACATCTCTTAAAATCATTTATCTGTCTTTTCCATCATTTCAAGGCTATGTAGACCATTTCTCCACCATTTCGTTTATGAAAAAAAGAATTACTACATATTGGAGGTTACAATAGTTATAGTTTCTTAAAATGCATTCTTTTTTTATCAAGACTTCTAAAGGCTACTATTGATATGCGTGTGTGAAGATGACCATCCATATGTTTTTGATGTGTTGATGCACGTGCATGTCATAAGCTCACTAGATACTATTCAGTGATTTGGAGTGTCTCTCTGAAGTATCAATATTACTAATTCAATTTATTAATTGGAATGAGTCTAATGCATAGAGGTATCTATAATGACCATGATTGATTCCACATAACTTGTGCATTGAAATTGTATAAGAACACATAAGGGTGTAATGACTAACCTTGGTCTGAGGACCTATCATATTGTATGATGAGAACCATATTGCTAAATATTTTATGACAAGATTCATGAATGGTAAGCCAAGCTAATTGAGGACCTGAAGAACAAAAATTGAGACAATGTGCCTAAATGGATAAGTTTGATTAATGTATTATTGCATTTTTGTAAATAAATAATCTAACACAAATCAAAGTGCTTTCAAAGAAATAGAAATGGTTTGTGCAATGCCACATATTTAGTTGATGACAATCTTGCTATGAAGTATGGTATACTACATTTACAAATTTCATGATTTTAGGTTGTACGAAAAAAAAATTAGAGTCAACATATTTGTCTAATCCTTTCTTATGAGTGGTAGTATTAGAATGACATTGACAAAAAGAGGAAACATAAAAGATAGATCTGATTGATCAACATTAAAAAAAATACTCATTGAAGATGGTACTCTCGATGTGAAATGTTATACTAGGCTAATAAGGAATCATATTATACATGCTAAGAAATTGTTCTACTTTGGAGTAATCCAAACTAACTATTGATGCATTATTAAATTTTTTTGGACCAATCTAAAAGTTGCACATTAAGTAGCTACTAAGCTAGTGATTGTGTTGCTATGATGTAAGATATAACTCAATACAGTGATAAAATCTATAACCATGAATGTTGAAATAGTCAATAAGTGTCATCTATTTGTTTAGATGTTAATGACTGTATTAGTATGATTCAAAGCCATGATAAAGTTGCATAGAATCAAGGTAAAGTCTTTACTGATTCCAAATCAATAGTGAGTCCAATGTATTGCCTAAATAAGTCCATCATACTTAACTAATGCCATTGAATTAGTCTTCACATATGGTTGATTTTGAGGATGTGCTTGCCAATGAATCAAGGAGTACAAGATGATTAAGCTATGGAAACATGTGTAACTAAAATTGTTGAACAATTAAATTTGTTATTAGATCAAATGACAAAGAAATTGTTGAGAAAGAGATGGCTTTTTTGTCATTCTTTGCATAACTTATTCCTAAAAAGAATGTTAAATTTTTTAGGTAGCTTCCTAATTCACAAAATTGCTATCTTATTAATACTACAAAAGTTGTCATAATAGTATGAACCTTTCTTTTGCATTTTTTGCTAGAATCAAGTTCAATTTTGATTGGAATATATTGGAATGGGTTGGACTTCTATAATTTTTTAAACAAAAAAGTCATGATCTTAGATATAAGAAGAATAGCTATCATTTATTAAAATTAAGAGATTTTATGAACATTGGTTTCCTTACTATGAAATGAACCACAAAAAATAGGTCCACTCATTTTTTTGAGAATATGATTAACTTGACATGAGTTATATGAACCCAAAGTAGTTTATCAAAATTGATTTCTTAAGCTAAAATAAAAGTTATATCATAAAATTTAGTGGTTGTCCAAGATTTTAGTTCATTCTTTTTAGCCCAAAATACTTAGTAATTTCCCCAAGAACAAATCCAAGTCAACCTTAATGATCGTGTGAATGCATTTCATGCCTTTGATTATGGACTAATTAGTTGGATGACTTTCCTTATGATCACCATACCAACATCTCTCCTCATCACGCTTAATTAAAACTTTGTAACCTTTTGGAATTTGTTTTTAACTTAAACCTACAAATGAATACAATTATTAGCTATTTAAGTCTACTAGTTTGTTATTACATTTCTTTTCTTGAATATATGTTAGATTTAAACTATGTTGCAATGAAATCAATTCATTCTAATTAGTAGAATTAAGCTACAACAAGTGATTCCAATGCTTTTGTGCAATATTATTATGATTGATTAATTGTTTGATTCCATAATGACGTTTACATAATCCCAAATTATCCCATAAGTTTAAACCAAATAGTATTTCAATGGCTTCATCTTATATATTTTTTTACATACAATGTAAATTGAGAGTGCTTTAATAGCTCTACCAAGTAGTTTCCGATCACATGAACACGACCTATGAGGCCTTGGTTCCCTCTAGTCAATCACTTAGAATTAAATTTAACTAATTCCTTTACTAGGGGAGTGCATTAAACAACTTTTTAATTGTTCAATTGATCTCAAAAAATCAAGGAAGCAATGAATTTTTTACTGTTTGAGGATCTATTGAACTTCTTTAGGTGATTAGACAACAATTCAAACCATAACTATTATGTTGAACTCTATCAAGGAATAAGGAATATTTGCTCATCGAATTGTTTTGAATTTAAATCTTCTAGATATTTTAGCATACGAGAGATAGTAAAAAACTAAATCCCTTAATATCTATTAAGTTTGGGTGACTACACTTCCACCATTGTTGAAGCATTTCTTGAATCATGATGGTAGGTTTGTTTAATGCTAAGATTAATTTCAAATTCGTTCCATAAGATTCATTTGAGAGTTCCTATATAAAAAAATAGCATTTTTCTATAAATTCAAATTCAAGTCCCTCTAGTTCTTATCAAAAGGTAATTAGTTATTTAGGAGTCCCCACATAAGTAGAGAAATTGTGGAAGGTTGGCAATTATTCTACATTATTTTTTATGACTTATAAGTAAGGCAATTAATCACCTCTAAGCTTCTCTTATTCTAAATTGATAGTGAGCTTACCATCCTTGGTGAGGGTCTAGTAATTGATGCCATCATTATCTATTTTGCTCCAAGTACTACAAAATACAAAATAGTGAGAATGATTCACTTTACTTGATTCTAAATCAATAAGCATGCTCCATAACATTTTTTATTAAGGAAATTACAACTTATGTTTATAAAATAGATAATTCTTGAGGTGTAGACCTTCTTAAAAAGCTTTACATTACGTGAATCATTAAAATCTTACAATTGCTTAACTAGTAATCCATACATTTTGTAGGGGAAACTAATCTTTTTCTAGCTAGCCAAATGGTGCTTGCTTTGCAAATCATTATCACACCAAAAGAAACCATTTATCACATTTTCTAAAAAAATTAGTAATATTATTGAGAAGATAAGTTATCAATAGATTATAAAGTATTATTAGTTAGAGGATATGACTGACAAATACTACCTCCCACTGAGAGTCTTTTCTTTTGCATGTTTTGTCAATTTAGTGTTTTGAGTGGACCTCTTATTTCCTACCTTTGAATAATGTGCTTTTGAGTTGAGTGATTTGAAGATAGTATCTTTTCTAAAGGAGCTCCTTTTCGATGTTCTCCTACTTTTGTTTCATGTTTGTACATATAATAAAGAAGATCCTTTGTATAATAATCTATAAACTTGATGTGCCTTTGAGATCAGACAGGAATAATGTGATATTTTTTATTGATCATTTGTCACCTCTTTAGAAGAGAATAAAGTAATCTACAAAGCAAAAATGGGACAATGGTTGACAACCACTTCTAGTGGCCTAGTGCTTCACCTTATCTTGTATATGTAGATTGTTTAAACCTCTTCTTAGTGTTTTAGCTACAAGGTGGAGAAGAAAAGGGGATAGAGGGTTACCACGCCTTAGCTAATGGGAGAATTTAGATGGAACCATTTCCTTTTTTGTTAAAAATGTCTTTCAACAAGCTTATATTATATATAATCATGATTGGATTAATAAATTAACTATTGAAGTTAAACATTTGTAGTACTTGTTTTTCTCATGATATATTATTGAACATATTCTTAAAGTCTAGCTTGATAATAGAGCTATTAGCTTCAATCTTCTCATCTAAATCATTAGTTTGCACTTATGAGAGTATGATTTTTATGTAGGTAAGATCTTTTTAGTGTTATCCCCTTCTTTAGTAAAGTTGATTGCTCCCTGGAGATGATGGTGGGTATGAAAAACTATAGGCTAGCTACTAAGAATTTAGTGTATTTTTGAGAAACTATATATCCAATTGTCCAAAAAGCCTTTCAAAGTTGTATTATAATTAATCTTTAAAAAAAAAATTAATTTAGCATTACTACATTCTTTAGGTGATAGGTTACCAATAATAAAATCATTGATAGAGTAATAAACTTCATATTAAAATGTGGACCAAGAATGCTTGTAAAATAAAACATCAAACACATTCAACTTGTAAGCACATGAAGAATCCATAATAAAATAATTTGTTTTATTTTCTCCTTATTAACTAGTTGAATTAACATCATATTACTTTTCAGTTGGTCTAAATATCAAAAAGCAAAGCACTTCTCCATTTCCTTGGAATAGAGTAGATAGATGTTAAGAATTCCACAACATTTTTAGCAATTAACTCCTTCTTTAAGACCCAACTCCCACTTGGATCTTTAAGTATCTATATATTATCCATCATTTGCTTATTATTGAATGTTATGTGGAAGACATTTGTGATTTAATCACCATTCTTAAGCTGCACAATACCTATCTTTTAGCTCACATACATCTGATGCAATAGCATTGAGCACGTCATGTAAAAGTTTAACTTGATGATGTTTTTGTTCTATTCAAACTTGGAGCCCTATTAGGATTGGCGATAATACTTCTCATTAGTTTTTGTTATCATAATAATTATGGGGATCAATTATACAAAAAACTTCATTTGTTGCATATTTCTATTTTTTTATTAATACATCATTTTATTTGTATATATAGATAAGTTTAATTTCTTAAAAAAATAATTAAAAACTTTTTAGTGATTTTCATCTTTTTAATCGGTATAGGCCTTCCCTTTAACCATCTCACAAGTTTGTCTATATAAAATTTGCTTAAAATAGATTTAGAAATGGCTTAAAATTTAGTTTTGGGTTTTTTTTTCTATCGACCACCTTTGTCAGCCATCGTTACCACTACCATCAGTGGTGACTCATCAACTCATGCTAACTCTCTTCAACTTGCATTGACCCCAAAGTGGACTCGAAGTGTCAAGGCCTCCCTACTGAGGCTACTCATTGAAATTGGAAACCAATGATGCACTGATTAACCTATGTGGCATTGTGCATTTCCCATTACCTCACCTTTCACCATTACTACTACCTGAAATGCATGTGTCGATTTGTGAACAAATGAAGGTAATTTTTTTGTAGTGCATTTAGTTAATTTTTTAATTTTTTTAAAGAATTTTAGATATTTATTTTGTAATTTTTGGTGGCATTCAGAATTCTAAATATCCTCTAGAATTCGAAAAACATATCCCTTTGCATTCTTATATGTGTTCCCCTTACATCTCCTTAATTTCAATACTATGTTTAGTTCATATTAACATTTGTTAGTCCTAACATTGATAACACAATTGTAACTCTTTAAAGTTGTTCACTTCTCCATAACATGTTATTCTTTTTCTTCAATCTTTAAAAATATATGAACAAATTAAATTTTACTCCATTTTTTAAGGTGGGCTTTAGTTCTCATTAACTTGTAAGTTAGGGCCCTCCCTCCTAGTCAAGGAATTGGAAAACTCCAATGCTAAGCAAACACTTGAGACAATTCTATGCTTTCAATCCTAGCACTTAGGAGTCTAAGTTGTTTAGATTTAATTATTGATGAACAAATGATCAGTTATAGCATTTGGTATAATAAAAACTTGTTCATATGTTGAGCCACTAGTTTAGGAAGGCTTCAAATCATGATTCAATAAGGTTCTACCCACAAGAGTGGTGTTTATATTTTTCAACCTTAGTAAAGTGGTTTGAGTGTCCCTTCCATTTAGGGATGACAATTGGACTCCATCATCAATCATAAATTGCACCAAATATCTATTCTATTAATAAAAGAGTTGTTGGCATACACAAAATGCTAACACATCATTTATGTATCACCATGTGAAGAAAATATTCCTAATTTTCAATTTTTAACATTGTAAGTATTGTAACTAAAACACATATGCTTTGTTAGAAATGTTGCCTCACAATAGTAAAAATTTAGTCTCCTATAAAGAATGTTCATTTCTATATTACTTGCAAAGCATTCCATCATCGTAATTAACTTAATTTTTTGTAATCTAATCATGTTATTAAGCATCAAGCGGCTACAAAACTAACTACATCCTCTGCGTTGAAAAGTAGGACATTATCAATTACAATCTACAATGCTTATATTTTGAGAGCTTGAAAGCTTCTTCTAGTCATTTTTAAATAAATGATCTTTTTAACATTCTATTTAGTGACTTTTCTAATTGACTTGTTACTATTAACCACTGTGAAGCTATTCGAGTCTAACTTAAAGAGCTCAAGAGCCTTTACTTTTTCCTAGAGATCTGTATTCAAGAGTTTAAGAGATTGAATGTCTACTTGATGTTTAAGCTACATGTCCTAAATAAGTTTCAAATTAGATTGATATTTTTTACTCTTTCTTTAGAATTGCTAGCCAAAATTGATCATGTAGTCATTGAATAGATTATTCATAGCACAATTATGTTTTTTTATTCTGTTGATGTTGTGTGACGTAGCGGGTATTGATATTGTTTTCTACATTGATGGCTACCAAAGTTTGAAGTTTCATATAACTTATTACTTCATTAATTGGAATTGTCTCATCTTCTTCATGTCTTACACATAAGCGTTTAGAGCCTTTTGCTTGCTTGCATTGGACCATTGAGAATCCTTGCTTATAGTTTCTTCAATAAAAATTGGGAAGTTTTCATTATTTAACTTTTTTTAGTAATCCATTATTGCACTTAGTCTTTCTAGAGATTCCAATACATAAAGGAAGTCTTTTATCAAGTTTGACCAAAATGAAGACCAGAGCCCCATGGGGTCTTATTATGTTTATTGTCATTGCATTACTTTTAAAGACTTGCTAACTATTAACATGATTGAGAATAGAGCCTACTTATTGACCATGGTTATTGGAATGTGCTTTAATGAGATCTACACTAAAGCTTACAAAGGTTTAGTATTGAGTTAAAAATTTGGAACCATTTGAGGACCATCATTTGAAAGACTACAGTAATCCAAATATTGTACATCCAACATCAAATATTTTCCAATTATAGTGAAAATATTAGGAGCACATGCTTACCACTTTGTGATAGATTCAAAGATGCCAATTGTTTTGAATTCTTATTCTTTGAAATTCCATGTTTGGTCATCCAATTGAAAATGTTACCTATTTGAGTGAGTTTGAAGGGGGCAACCTTTTTAGAGACATCATCTTCAAACATGACCTTTTGTTTACACTTTAAAAAAGAGATTAGTGTTATCATGAATAGTGAGGATAAAAAACTTTCCCACATTCAACGTAAAAGAAACACCATAAGGCTAATAAACACATGAGATATACCCAATAAGGGAGAGGATCATACTTACAAGAAGGTGTTCCTAGGGTCATGCTGGAAGTGTCAGCATGCTAAAACAAACTTGAAAAATGCTACCACCTCACAGTCACTTTGATGTTTGTTTGTGAAGTTCTTTTAAGACTTGTGTCAAAATGAACCTTTTTATGATTTTAAAAATAAAAAATTTCTCCATCTTTACTATTATTTTTCATTTTTTATTATTCAAGCTTGCCATATATCCTCCATGTTATTAACTCTTCATTTCAAATATCAACTTTTTTGGCTTATGCTTCATTAAGTTCCTTCCTTTTAATTAACTCAGTTTAGTTCATTTGAGTTTTGTACATTGATCTTAAGCAAATGATCTCTTCTCATCATGTCAACAGTAGTTCAATAAGAGAATGGAAGAATTATTACAAAAATAAAATTTGTTTCTTACAAAAATATTTTAAGGAAATGTTTAAAAAATTTTGCAATAAGCTTAAACAAATATCTAAAACTAGTTTTTAAAAAAATTTAAATTTCATTTAAAATAACGATAATTTTTATTTAAAAATAAATTTTTAATGAAATTGTATAATAGGAAGGTTAACAAGAATTTTAAAGTGTACTTAAGCATTTTTTAGGTTATTCATCCTAAAATCAAACATACAACCACTCCTAGAAAAAATGATATTAAAAAAAATCTATATAAGACTTTTGCTAAACAATGGGTATACTAAAATCTCATAATAATTAAATAGAAAAAACACTAACTACAAAGGCCTTATAATGAAGTAAGATTTATAAGAAGAGGAAAGAAAAGTGGCAATTAAAATTTATGAAAAGTAATTCCTATGCTTGACGAATGCTCAACAAGGCACAAGTATTTTAATTTTATCAAATAGGAAAAAGAGGAAATGAGAACTTTAATGTTTTTAAGAAGAAATAATGAATTGGTGAAGGACACAATGTATAGGGGCAACAATGAGCACTAGCTATTAATGCCTTCAATATCATTACTTAAAATGTTTCTTTCAAGTTTTGTAAAAATTTCATCAATTTATTTTGGTCAATATTTACCCAATTTATTTCCTAATGGCTAAAAGTGTTTAACAAACTAACCATTTGATGTTATTAATAAATATATGTTTTTTAATTAAAAACTTAATATTATTTAAATAAATTCATAAAACCTAGTAAATATTTATCAAAAAAGTTGTCATTGTGTGGGAGTGACAAGATTAAAATAAACTTGGAACACTTGGTTATGAAAACTGCACAAATGGCCAGTTATGAAAAAACTATAGTAGTTTAAAAATTTGGATTTCATATGAACGGTTAATTCTAAATTATGATATAATGACAAGATTTAATTTTACTTGTATATTAAATGTGGACAATGCAATCGTTTAATGGAGAGATTAAACAATGAGTAGAATTATTGTTTAAAAAGGGCAATTGTAGCAATGGTCATTTTATTGTAAAATTACATGATTAGATAGCGCAAATGACCATAGTAATTTAGAACTTTTGGAGGAAAAAGCTTTAAACTTTAGTCCCAAATGATGTATTTGCTCTTATTGTTTTCTTCTTATAAGACACTTTGTTTGCTCTAAAAGCAGCTTTATTTTATAATAAGTGTTATCAAGTTCGTTCATGAGTAAGTCATTACACATCCAATAACATGATTAAATAATTCATAAATCTAGTGAGTAATGCCTAGATTCAGGATACTACTATCTAAGCTCAGGAGTGTTGCCTTGTTCTGATTATTGTAGCGAACGAGTTCGACATTAATGCTCCATGCCTGAAAATTGTTACATATATTTAGATTAGTCAATTTTAGTAGAATTAGTTTTTCCTATTTTTTAAATTTAATTAATAATTATAGAAAAAAAATAAAAAAATTAAGAAAAGTGATTATTAAGACAATCATGATATCATTATTCAAAATATTTGTTTTG
>JAIUJO010000390.1:195936-218436 GCA_023846275.1 Vanilla planifolia | reverse complement strand
TCTTTTGCATCTTCCTCTTCTTCTTTTTCAACTTCTTCTTTTTCCACTTCTTCTCTCTCCCATTTCTCTTCTTCTTTTTGCCCATCTTCTTCTTCTTCGTCTTCTTCTTCCTCCTATTGTTCTTCAACTTCCTCTTCTTCATCTTCCTCTCCTTCTTTTCTTCTTCCCCTTCTTTCTATTTCTCTTCTTCTTCTTATTCTTGTTCTACTTATTCCACCTCATCTTCTTCTTGTTCTTCTTTCTCTTCTTCCTTAATGTACTCTTGTTTCCTATTCTTTTTCTTTCTCTTTTTCTTTTTTAACCTCTTCTTTTTTCTCCTCCTCTTTCTCTTCTTTTTCTTCTTCTTCTTCTACTACATCTTTTCCTCCTATTCATCTTTCTTCCTTATCTTCTTATTGTTCATCCCGTTCTTCCTCTTCTTCCTCTTCTTGTTCCTATTCTTCTCCTTTCACTTATTATTATTATTATTGTTCTTTTTCATTTTTTTCTTCTTCTTCTACCTTTGTTCTTATTCTTCTTCCACTTTTTCTTCGTCCACTTCTTCTTCCTCTTCTTCTTCTTTCATCATTTTCTTCTTCTTCTTCTTCTTATTCCTTTCCTTCTTCCCCTTCTTCTCTTCTTATTTTTCCTCAACTTCTTTTTCTTCATTTTCTTCTTTTTCTTTTTCTTCCTCCTTTCTTCTTCTACATCTTCTTCCTCTTTGTCTTCTTCTTCTTCTTCTTCTTCTCATTCTCCTTTGTCTTCTTCTTTTTCCTCTTCTTCTTCTTCTTCTACTACTACTTTTTCTTCTTCTTATTCTTTATTATTTTCTACTTCTTCTCATTCTTCTTCCTCTTATTTTCTTCTTTTTCTTTTTCCTATTCTTGCTCCTCTTCTTCCTCTTCTTCTTCTTTCACTTCTTCTACTTCTACTTATACTTCTTCTTGCTCTTCTTCTTCTTCTTTTCCTTCTTCTTCCTCTTCTACTTATAATTCTTCTTTTTCTTCTTCTTCTTCTTCCTTTTCTTCTTCCTCTTCTTCTTCCTCTTCTTCTTCTTCCTCTTCTTCCCCTTCTTCCTCTTCTTCTTCTTCTTCATCTTCTTCTTTTTCTTTTTCTTATTCTCCTTGTTTTCCTCTTACTCTTCCTCATCTTCCTCATCTTCTTCTTCTTCTTCATCCGCTTGCTCCTCTTCTTCTTCCTCAACTTCATCTTCTTCTTCCTCTTCTTCTCCTTTATCTTGTTCTTCTTTCCTTTCTTCTTCTTCTTCTTCTTCTTCTTCGTCTTCTTCTTCTTCTTCTTCTTCGTCTTCTTCTTCTACTACTTCTTCTCCTTCTTCACCTTCTTCTTCTTCTTCTTCTTTTCCTTCTTTTTCTTCTTCTTCTTCTTCTTGCACTTATTCTTCTACTTCCTCCTCTTGTTCCTTATCTTCCTCTGCTTCTACTTCCTCTTCTTCTTCTTCGTCTTGCTCTTCTCCTCCTTGTTTCTTCTTCTTCTTCTTCGTCTACCTGATCTTTCTTTTCTTCTTTCTCTTCTTCCTCTACTCCTTTTTCCTTTCATACTTCTACTTCATCTTCAACTTCTTCTACTTCTTCTTCTTCTTCTTCTTCCTCCACTTTCTCTTCTTCTTCTTCGTCATCTTCTTCTTGTTCTTGTTCTTCTTCTTCTCCTTCTTATTCTTCCTCTTCTTCTTCTTCTTTTTCCTATTCTACTTCTCCCTCTTCTTCTTCTTTTTTTGCTTCTTCTTCATCATCTTCTTCTTATTCTTTTTTACTTTTTCTTCTTCATCTTCGTCTTCTTCATCTTTCTCTTCCAATTCTTCTTTTTCGTCTTCTTTTTCTTCTTCTTCCTCGTCTTCCTCTTCTTCATCTTCTTTTATGACTTCTTCTTGTTCTTCTTCTTCATCTACTTTTTCTTTTTCTTCAACTTTGTCTTTTTTCTCTACTTCATCTTCGACTTCTTTGTCATCTTCCTCTTCTTCTTCTTCTTCATCTTCTTTCTCTTGATCTTCTTCCTCTGCTTCCTCTTCGTCTTCTTCTTCCTCTTCCTCTACACCTTCTTCTTCCACTTCTTCTCCTTCTACTCCTTCTTCTTCTTCATATTTTTCTTCTTCTTCTTCTTCTTTTCCATTCTCTTCTTTTTCCACTTCTTCTCCTTCTTTTTCTTCTTCCTCCTTTCCCTCTTCCCCTTCTTCTTCTTCTTCTTCTTCTTTTTCCTCAACTTCTTCTTCTTCTTCTTCTTTTTCTTCTTCTTCTTCTTCTTCCTCCTCCTTTCTTCTTCTACTTCTTCCTTTTCGTCTTCTTCTTCTTATTCTTTTTTGTCTTCTTCTTTTTCTTCTTCTTCTTCTTCTTCTTCTTCTTCTTCTTCTTCCTTTTCTTCTTCTTATTCTTCAGTTTTTTCTACTTCTGCTCATTCTTCTTCCTCTTCTTTTCTTCTTTTTCTTTTTCATCTTCTTGCTCCTCTTATTTCTCTTCTTCTTCTTCCACTGCTTCTACTTCTACTTGAACTTCTTCTTGCTCTTCTTCTTTTCCTTCTTCTTCTTCTTCTACTTATAATTCTTTTTTTTCTTCTTCTTTTTCTTTCTCTTCTTCTTCCTCTTCTTCCCCTTCTTCCTCTTCTTCTTCTTCTTCTTCTTCTTCTTCTTAGTCTTCTTCTTAGTCTTCTTCTTTTCCTCTTACTCTTCCACTTCTTCCTCATCTTCTTCTTCTTCTTCCTCAACTTCTTCTTCTTCTTCTTCTTCTTTTTCTCTTCTTCCCCATCTTCCTCGTCTTCTTCCCCATCTTCCTCGTCTTCTTCATCTTCTTCTTCCACTTCTTTTCTTCTTCTTCTTCTTCATCATCTTATTCTTTCTCTTCTTCTTCTTCTTCTTTTCCTCCTCCTCCTCCTTCTTTGCCTTCTTTTTCTTCTTATTCTTTTCCTCCATTTTCTTCTTCTTCTTTTTCTTTTCGTACTTCTTCTTCTATGTCTGCCTCTTGTTCCCTATCTTTCTCTTCTTCTTCTTCTTCTTCTTTCTTGCTCTTCTTCTTCTTCCTCTTCTTCTTCTTCACCTTGCTCTTCTTCTTCTTCTTCTTCTTCTTCCTAATCTTCCTTTTCTTCTTCCTACTCTTCCTCTTCCTCTTCTTCTTCTTCTTCTTCTACTTCCTCTTCTTTTTCTTCTTTATTTTTTTTCTTCTTCTTCCACTTTTCTTCTACTTCTTCTTTTCCTTCTATTTCTTCTTCTTCTTCTTCTTTTGCTAACTCTTGTTCTTCTTTTACCTCTTTTAATTCATCTTCATCTTCTTCTTCTCCTCTTCTTCCTCTACTTCCTCTTCTTCTTCTTTCTCTTCTTCTTCTTCTTCTTATTTTTCTTCTTTTCTTCATCTTCTTCTTGTTCTTCATCCACTTCTTCTACAACATCCTCTTGTTCTTCTTCTTCTTCTTCTTCCTCTTCTTCTTCTCTCTCCCATTTCTCTTCTTCTTCTTTTTGCCCATCTTCGTCTTCTTCTTCCTCTCCTTCTTTTCTTCTTCCTCTTCTTTCTCTTTCTCTTCTTATTCCTCCTCATTTTCTTCTTGTTCTTCTTTCTCTTCTTCCTTAACGTACTCTTGTTCTTATTCTTTTTCTTCCTTTTCTTCTTTTCTTCCTCTTCTTTTTTCTACTCCCATTTCTATTCTTTACCTTCTTCTTCTTCTACTTCATCTTTTTCCTCCTATTCATCTTATTCCTTATCTTCTTATTGCTCTTCTTATTCTTCCTCTTCTTTCTCTTCTTCTTGTTCCTGTTCTTCTTCTTTCAATTACTATTGTTATTGTTCTTTTTCGTTTCTTCTTCTTCATCTCTACCTTTTCTTCATATTCTTCTTACTCTTTTTCTTCGTCCACTTCTTCTTCTTCTTCTTCTTTCATCCTCTTCTTCTTCCTCTTCTTTTCTTCTTCTTCCCTCCTTCTTCTTCTTTCCTTCCTTCTTCCCCTTCTTCTTCTTCTTCTTCTTCTTCTTATTTTTCCTCAACTACTTTTTCTTCTTTTTCTTCTTTTTCTTCTTTTTCTTTTTCTTCCTCCTTTCTTCTTCTACTTGTTCTTCTTCTTCTTCTTCTTCTTCTTCTTCTTCTTCTTCTTATTCTCCATTGTCTTCCCCTTTTTCCTTCTCTTCTTCTTCTTCTTCTTCTTCTTCTTCTACTTTTTCTTCTTCTTATTCTTTATTTTTTCTTCTTATTTTTCTTCCGCTTATTTTCTTCTTTTTCTTTTTCCTATTCTAGCTCCTTTTCTTCCTCTTCTTCTTCTTTCACTTCTTCTACTTCTACTTATACTTCTTCTTGCTCTTCTTCTTTTTCTTTTTCTTCTTCTTTTTTTCTTCTTCCTCTTCTGCTTATAATTCTTCTTTTTCTTCTTCTTCTTCTTCTTTTCTTCTTCCTCTTCTTCTTCCTCTTCTTCTTCTTCATCTTCTTCTTTTTCTTATTCTTATTCTTCTTATTCTTCCTCTTCTTACTCATCATCTTCTTCTTCTTCTTCATCCTCTTGCTCTTCTTCTTCTTCCACAACTTCATCTTCTTCTTCCACGTCTTCTTCTTTATCTTGTTCTTCTCTTCTCTTCTTCTTCCTCTTCCTCTTCCTCTTCTTCTTCTTCTTCTTCTTCTTCTTCTTCTTCTTTCTTCTTCTCCTTCTTCGCCTTCTTCTACTTTTTCTTCTTTTCCTTCTTTTTCTTCTTCTTCATCTTCTTTTCATACTTCTTCTACTTTCGCCTTTTGTCCTTATCTTCCTCTTCTTCTTCTTGCTCTTCTCTTCTTCTTCCATTTCTTCTTCTTTGTCTTGCTCTTCTTCTTCTTCTTTTTTCTTCTTATTCTTGTTCCTCATCTTTCTTTTCTTTTTCCTCACCTTCTCTTCTCCTTTCGCTCTTCATCTTCAACTTCTTCTTCTTCCTCCACTTTCTCTTCTTCTTCTTTGTGTTCTTCTTCTTGTTCTTCTTCTTTTTCTTCTCCTTCTTATTCTTCCTCTTCTTCTTCTTCCTTTTCTTATTATTCTTCTCCCTCTTCTTTTTTTTCTGCTTCTCCTCAATCTCCTTCTTCTTATTCTTTTTATCTTCTTCTTCTTTTTCTTCTTCTTCGTCTTCTTCATCTTCCTCTTCCTATTCTTCTTCTTCCACTTCTTTTTCTTCTTCTTCTTCCTCTTCCTCTTCTTCTTTATCTTCTTTTATAACTTCTTCTTATTCTACCTCTTCATCTACTTTTTCTTTTACTACAACTTTGTCTTTTTTTTCTACTGCATCTTTGACTTTTTCATCATCTTCCTCTTCTTCTTCTTCTTCATCTTCTTCCTCTTCATCTTCTTCCTCTACTTCCTCTTCGTCTTTCCTTCCTTTTCCTCTACCCCTTCTTGTTCCACTTCTTCTTCTTCTACTTCTTCTTCTTTTTCTTCTTCTTCTTCTTCTTCTTCTTCTTCTCTATTCACTTCTTCTTCCACTTCTTCTTCTTCTTTTTCTTCTTCTTACTTTCCTTCTTCCCCTTCTTCTACTTTTTCTTCTTCTTTTTCCTCAACTTCTTCTTCTTCTTCTTCTTCTTCTTCTTCCTCCTCCTTTCTTCTTCTACTTCTTCCTCTTCGTCTTCTTCTTCTTATTCATTTTTGTCTTCTTCTTTTCTTATTATTATTATTATTATTATTATTATTATTATTATTTAGTTTTTTCTACATCTTCTCATTCTTCTTCCTCTTCTTTTTCTTCTTTTTCTTCTTTTTCTTTTTCCTCTTCTTGCTCCTCATCTTTCTCTTCTTCTTCTTCCACTTCTTCTACTTTTGCTAGAACTTCTTCCTCTTCTTCTTCTTTTTCTTCTTTTTCTTCTTCTTCTTCTTCTTCTTCTTCTTGTACTTCTACTTAGAATTCTTTTTTCTTCTTCTTTCTCTTCCTCTTCTTCTTCCTCTTCTTCTTCTACCTCTTCTTCTTCTTCTTCATCTTATTCTTCTTCTTTTTCCCTTACTCTTCCTCTTCTTCTTCTTCATCCCCTTGCTCTTCTTCTTCTTCCTCAACTTCTTCTTCTTCTTCTTCTTCTTCCTCTTCTTCCCCATCTTCCTCGTCTTCATCATCTTCTTCTTCCACTTCTCCTTCTTTTTCTTGTTCTTCATTCTATTCTTCTTCTTCTTCTTCTTTTTCTTCTTCTTTAACTTCTCCTCCTCCTCCTCCTCGTTCTTCGCCCTCTTCTTCTTCTTATTATTTTCCTCCTTTTCTTCTTCTTCTTCTTTTCATACATTTTCTTCTACGTCCGCCTCGTTTTCCTTATCTTTCTCTTCTTCTTCTTCTTCTTCTTTGCTTTGTTCTTCTTCTTCTTCTTCCTAATCTTCCTTTTCTTCTTCCTCTTCTTCTCCATTTTCCTCTTCATCTTCATCTTCTTCCTTTTCTACTTCTTCTTCCTCCTCTTTCTCTTCTTCTTCTTCATCTCCTTCTTTTTCTTCTTCTACTTCTTCTTTTATTCTTGTTCTGCTTCTTCTTTCGATTCTTCTTCTCTCTTCTTCTTCTTCTTCTTCTTCTTTTTCTTCTTCATCTTCTTCTTCTTCTTTACCTTCTTCCTCTTCTTCTGCCTCCTCTTCCTATTGTTTTTCTCCCTCTTCTTCTTCTTCTTCCTCCTCTTCCTCTTCTTCTTTTCTTCTTTTACATCTTCTTCTTGTTCTGTTTATTCAACTTCTTTTTCTTTATCTTTGTCTTCTTTTTCTACTTCCCGTTTGACTTCTTCATCTTCTTCTTCATCATCTTCTTCTTCTTCTTCTTCATCATCTTCCTCTTCATCTTCTTCCCCCACTTCCTCTTCATTTTCTTCTTTGACTTCCTCTACCCCTTCCTCTTCCACTTCCTCTTCTTTGTCTTCTTCTTCTACTTCTTCGCCATCTTCTTCGTTCTTCCTTCATCCATCTTTCTTCTTCCATCGTTTACTTATATATTCCAACTTCCTTAATCCTTCTTCTTTCTTCCTTCTTCCATCTAAATTCTTCCTTCTATTTTCTTCTATCTACTTTCTTCTTTCTTTTTCCTCGATCTTCTTCTTCTTCCTCATCACCATCTTCTTCTTCTTCTTCTTCTTCTTCGTCTTCTTTTTCTTCTACTTCTACTTAACCTTCTTCATCTTTTTCATCTTCCTGCTCTTCCTCTTCTTCTTCTACGTTTTCCTTTTCTTCGTCATCTTCCTCTTTTCCTACTTCGACGTCTTCATCTTCTACTTCTTCTTTTTCTTTTCTTCAACTTCTTCCTTTTCATCTTCTTCTTCCACTTTGTCTTCATCTACTTCTTCCTCATCCTCTTCCTCTTCCACATCTTCATCTTCTTCTTCTTCCACTTCTTCCACTTCTTTTTCTTCTTCTTCCTTCTTCCTTCTTCCATATTCCTTCTTCATTTGTTCTACTTATGTTTTCTTTCCTCATTCTTCTTTCATCCTTCTTCCATCTATGTTCTTCCTTCTTTCTTCTTTCCTCTTTCTTTTTCTTCCTTCTAAATCTTCTTCTTCTTCTTCCACATCTTCTTCTTCTTCTTCATCATCTTCCCAAACTTCTTCTTCAACTACATTTTCTTCTTCCCCTTCTTTAACTTCTTCTTCTTCTTCTTCCTTTGCTTCTTCTTCCTTCCTCTTCTTCCTCTTCTTCATTTTCTTCTTCTTCTTATACTTCCCATTTTTATTCTTCTTCTTCCTCTTTATCTTCTTCTTCTTCTTCTTCTTCTTCATCTTCTTAGTCTTGATCCTCTTCCTTTTCATCATCATCTTCTTCTGCTACTACTACTTCTTGTTTTCCTTCTGCTCCTCTTCTTCTTCTTCTTCCTCTTTTTCTAGTTCTTTTTACTCTTCTCCTTCTACTTCTTCTTCTTCTTCTTCTTCTTCTTCCTCTTATTCTTCATCTTCCTCTTTTTCTTCCACCTCTAGTTCCTGTTTTTTTCTCTTCTTTTACTTTTTGTAGTTTTTTTTCTTCTTCCTCTTCTTCTCCTAGCTTCTATTCTTCTTCTTGCTCATCTTCTTATACTTCCTCTTCTTCTTCCTATTCCTCCTCCGCTTCTCTTCTTCTTCATCTTCTTCCCCTTCTTCTTCCTCTTCTTCTTCCTCTTCCTCTTCGTCTTCTTCCTCATACTCATCTTCTAGTTGTTCTTCTTCTTATTTTTCCTCATCTTCCTCATCTTCTTCTTCTTCTTCCCACTTCTTCTTCTTCTTCTTCTTCTTCTTGTTCTTTTACTTCTTTTTTTCTTTTTCTTCTTCTTCTTCTTCTTCTTCTTTCCCTTCTTGTTCTTCTTCTCACCCTTCTTCTTCTTCTTTTCTTCTTCTTCTTTTCCTTCTTCTTCTTCTTCTTATTGTTATTTTTCTTCTTCTTCTTCCTCTTCTACTTCTTCTTTCTCCTCATTTTCCTTATTTTCCTCACCTTTTTCTTCTTCCTCTTCCTCTTCTTCTCCATTTCTTCTGATTATTCTTATTCTTCTTAATTCTTCCACATGTTCTTCTTGTTCTTCTTCCTCATTTTCCTCTTCTTCATCTTAAACATCTTCTTCTTCCTCCTCCTCATCGTTCCATTCTTCTTTGTCTTTTACTTCTTCTTTTTCCTCTTTTCCTTCTTCTTCCTTTACTTCTACTTCCTCTTTCCCTTCTTCTTCTTCATCTTCTTCACCTTCTTGTTCTTCTTCTTCCACTAATTCTACTTTTTCTTCTTATTTTTCTTCTTCTTCCTTTTCTTCTTCTTCTTCTTCTTCTTCTACTTAACCTTCTTCTTGTTCTTCTTCTTCTTCTTCCTTAAGTTCTTGTTCTCCTCCTTTTTCTTCTTCTTCTTTTACTACTCCCACTTCATCTTCTTTTTCTTCTTCTACTACTATTACTACTACTTTTCTTCTTTTTTTGCTTCTACTTCTTTGTCTTCTACTTCTTCTTCTTCTCTTCTTCTTAATCTTCTTCATCCATTTCTTCTTCTTCTCCTTGTTCAACTTCTTCTTCTTCTTCTTTATCTTCTTCCTCTTTTCTTTCAACTACTTTTCCTTCTTCTTCCTCATCTTCCTCTTGTTCTTCTTCCTTTTCCTCTTTCACCTCAAGTTTCTCTTCTTTTTCTTCTTCTACGTTCTCTTCTTTTTCTTCTTCTTCCTCTTGTTCTTCTTGCTCTTCTTCTTCTTCTTGTTCTTCTACTTCTACTTCTTCTTCTTCTTTCTCTTCATTATTTTCTGCTTCTTCTTTTTCGTATTCTTCCTCTTCTTCCTCCTCCACCCCTTCTAATCTTATTGTTCTTCTTCATCCTCTTCTTCTTCCTCTTCTTCTTTCTTCTTCTTCTTCTTTCTCTTTGTCTACTTCTTCTTCCTCATCTTCTTTTGCTTCTTCTTTTGCTTCTTCTTTTTCCTCATCTTCCTCACCTTATTCTTCTTCTTCTTCCCACTTATTCTTCTTTTTCTTCTTCTTTTTCCTCCTCTTCTGCTTCTTCTTCTTATTGTTAATCTTCATCTTCTTTCTCTTCTTTTTCTTCTTCTTCTTCTTCTTCATTCTTTTGTGCCTCATCTTCCTCTTCTTAATCTGCTTCTCTTACATCTTCTCCCTCTTGTTCTTCTTTCCCTTCTTCTCCTAGTTCTTATTCTTTTCATGCTTCCTAATCTTCTTCTTTTTCTTCTTCCTCTTCTTCCTTATCTTCCACTTCTTCTTCTTCTTCTTCTTCTTCTTCTTCCTCTTCTCCTTCTTCTTTCTCCTCTTTCTTTTCTTCTTCTTCTTCTTTCTCTTGCTCTTCTCCTTCTTCCCTTTCTTCTTCTTCTTCTTCCCCTTCTTCAACTTCTTCGTCTTCTTCTCCTTCCTGTTCTTCTTCTACTACTTCTTATTATTATTCTTTTTCACCTTCTTTTTTTCTACTTCTTCTTCTTCTTCTTCCTCCTCCTCCTCCACCTCTTCTTCTTCTTCTTCTTCTCCTTCCCCTTTATCTTCTTCTTCTTTATATTTTTCAACAAATTCTTCTTCTGCTTCTTCTACCACTACTACTACTATTTCTTCTTCCTCTTCATTTTCTTATTCTTGTTCTTCTTCTTCTTCTACATCTTCTTCCTCTTCATGTTCTTCTTCTTCTTCTACTTCTTCTTCTTCTTCTTCTTCAAATTCATCTTCAACTTCTATTTCTTCTCGTTTATCTTGCTCTTCTTTTTCTACTTTTTCTTATTCTTCTTCTACTTGTTTCGGTACTTCTTCTTCTATTTCCTACTTTAGCTCGTCTTTTTCATCTACTTCTTCTTCTACTTCTTCTCGTTTTAGCTCTTCTTCTTCTTCTTCTTCTTCTTCTTCTACTTCTTCTTCTTCTTCTACTACTTCATGTTCCTCTTCCTCTTCTTTCAATTCTTCTCCTTTCCCTTTTTTTGCTTCTTATTGTTCTTCTTCTTATCGCTCTTCTTCTTCTTCTTTTTCTTCTTGTTCTCTTTTTCCTATTCTTCCTCTTCTTCTTCCTATTCTTATTTTTCTTTATCTAATTGTACTTCCTCTTTTTCTTCATTTTCTACTTTTTCTTCTTCTTCTTCTTCTTCTTCTATTTCTTGATCTTCTTCTTCTTCAACAGCTACTTCTTCTACTTGTTCTTCTACTTCTTCTTCTTCTTCAACTTCTTCATCATCACCTTCTTCCTCTACTTCTACTTCATCCTCTTCCTCCTCCTTCTTCTTCTACAACTTTTACTACTTCTTTTTAGTCTTCTTCTATTGCTACTTTATCTTCTTCTTTCTTTCATTCTTCCTCTTCTTATTTTTCTTATCCTTCTTTTTTTTTTTTTCTTCTTCTTCTTCTTCTTCTTCTACCACTACTACTACACCTCTTCTACTTCTTCCTCTAATTCTCCTTCTTCTTCTTTTTCTTTTTTTTCTTCTTCTTGTTAATCTTTTTTAATTCTTCTTCTTCTTTGTCATCTTCTAGTTCTTTTTCTTCCTATTCCTTGTCTCCTTCTTCTTCTTCTTTTTGTTCTTCTTATTCTTCTTCTTCCCCTTCTTCTTTTACTTCTACTTCTTCTACCTCTTCTTCTTCATTAAATTCCTCTTCTTCTTTTTCCTCCTCTTCTTTTTCTTCTTCTTCTTCATCTTCTCCTTCATCTTCTTCATCTTTCACTTCTACTTCTTCTCTTCTCCTTCTTGTTTAACTTTTGCTTCTTCATCTTCTTCTTCTTCTTCCTCTTCTTCTTCTCCCCCTTCCACTTCTTCTTCTCTTCTTATTTTTCTTCCTCTTCCTCTTCTTCTTCTTCATTTTCTTCCCCTTCTTCTTCTTCTTCTCCATCTTTTTCCTCATCTTTCTCGTCTTCATCTTCTTGTTCTTCTTCCTGCTTTTCTTCTTCTTCTCCTCACTCTTCTTTTTTCTACTCTTCTTGTTTTTCTTCTTCTCCTCCTCCTTCTTCCCCTTCTTCCTCTTCTTCTTCTTCTACTTCTTCTTCCCTTTCGTTTCTTCTTCTTTGTATTGTTCTACTTCTTCTTCTACTTCCTCCTTTTGTTCCTCATCTTCCTCTTCCTCATCTTCCTCTCCATCTTCTTCTTCTTCCACTTCTTCTTCTTTCACTTCTTCTTTTTCTGAATCTTCTTGTTATTCCACTTCCCCTTCCTCTTCTTCCTACTCTTCTTCTTCTTCTTCCTCTAAATCATCTTTCTCTTGTTATTCTTCTTCTTCTTCTTGCTCTTCAACATCATCCATTTCTTCTTCTTTTTCTTCCCCATCTCCTTCTTCTTCCTCTTCTTCTCCTTCATGTTGTTCTCTTTCCTTTTTGTCTTCTTCTTATTCTTCTTCATTTTTCTTCTTCTCTTCTTCATCTTCTTCTTTCTCTTCTTCTTCTTCTTCCTCTTCTTCTTCTTCTTCTTCTTCTTCTTCTTCTCTTCCTCTTCTTCTTCTTCTTTCTACCCTTTCTCTTCTTTTTGTTCTTCTTCTTCTCCTTCTTCTTTTTGCTCAACTTCTTCTTCTTCTTCTCCTCCTCCTTCTTCTCCTACTTCTCCAACTTCTTCTTCTTCTTCTTATTCTTCTTCTTCCTCTTATTATTATTATTATTCCTCTTTTTCTTCTTCTCCTTCTTCTTCATCTGCTTCTTCCACTTCTTCTTCTTCTAATTCTTGTTCTTCTTTTTCTTTTTCTTCATCTTCTTCTTACCTACTTTTTCTTCTTCTTCAACTTCTTCATCATCTTCTTCTTCTTTTTCCTCTTCTTCTTTTTCATCTTCTTCTTCCTTTTCTTCTTTTTCTTTCATGTCCTTTTTGGCTTCATCTTCCTATTCCACTTCCTCTTCCTCTTTCTCTTCCTTTTGCCCTTCCTCTTCCTCATCTTTTTCTTCTTATTCTTCTTCATCTTCTTCTTTCTTTCTTCTTCCATCTTCCTTCTTCCTTCTTCCCACTTCCTTCTTCTTTCTTGTTGCTTCCATCTACTTTCTTCCTTCTGGTTTCTTTTTTCTACTTCATACTTTCCTTCTATCTATTTTTCTTCTTCTTCTTCTTCTTCGTCATCTTCTTCTTCCTCATCTTCTTCTTCTTCTTCTTCTTCTTCTTCTTCTTCTTCATCTTCCCAAACTTCTACTTCTTCTTTTTCTTCTTCCCCTTCTTCTCCTTCTTCTTGTTCTTCTTTCTCTTCTTCTTCTTACTATTCTTATTCTTCTTTTTCTACTTCTTCTTCATCTTCAACTTCTTCTTCTTCTCATGTGCTTCTTCATTCCCTCATCTTCTTCTTCTTTATCTTCTTCTTCTTCTTCCTCCTCTTTCGCTGTCCCTTCTTCTTCTTGCTCTTCTTCTTCTTCTTTTAGTACTACTACTACTACTACTACTACTTCTTCTTTTGCTCCTAATCCTTCTTCTGCCACCAAATCCTCTTCTTTTTCTTCTTCTTCTTCTACTACTACTACTATTACAATTACTACTTCTTCTTCTTCCTCCTCTACCTCTTCTTATTCTTCACCTTCTTCTTCTTCTTCTTCTTCTTCTCCTTCTTCTACTTCTTCTTCTTCTTCTCCTTCTTCCTCTTCTTCCTCTTGTTCTTCTTTCCTTTTTTTCTTTCTCCTCCAGTTCCTATACTTTCTCTTCTTCTACCTTCCCTAGTTTTTTTTTGTTTTTTAATAGCACAATCTTCACATATGAATCATTGCAACACTTGGGTCAACTAACATGAAAGGTCCCCTTCTTTGCCCTTCACAGCTCATCGAAATTCAATAAGATCCAAGAACTAATGGATGCCCAATACTAAGCTCATCGAAAAACTGGGTAAACTCCGTATTGCAAGTAGTTGTCTGAATATTCAGCCAAACAGCAGAAATTGAAGACCTTCAATGTTTATCATTTGGAAAAGCTCTTTTTATTTTTCTGAACTGAAGTATTATTAATTCACAAATAGATTTTATTGAAATCACACTCTCATCTCTTGTCGCAGCGTTCCACCTCTTCCAGATTTCCCAGCAAGTAATGGCAGGAATTATAAGAGCCACTTCATCAATGACGCTTCAGCCTTTCTTCCCTAGTTTTTCTTTTTTCTTTCTCTTCTTCTTCTTGCTCTTCCTCTTCGTTTTGTTCTTTTTCTCCTTCTTGTTCTTCCTCTTCTTATTTTCTTCTTCTTCCACTTTTTCTTCTTCTTCTTCTTCCTTTTCTTCTTCATCTTCTTCCTCATCTTCTTCCTCCTCTTATTCTTCCACTTCCTCCTCTTCTTCTTTTTTCTTTTTCTAATTACTCTTCTTCTTTCTCTCTTCTTTTGCTTCTTCCTCTTCCTCTTCTTCTTCTTCATCTTCATCTTCAACATGTTCTTCTTCCTCTTTTTCCTCATCTTCCTCAACATCTTCTTCTTCTTCTTCTTCTTTTTCTCTTCTTCTTTTGCTTCTTTCTATTCCTCTTCTTCTTCTTCTTCTTCTTCTCCTTGTTCTTCTTCTTCCCCTTCTACATCTTCTTAATCAACTTAGTCTTCTTCTTCTTCTTCTTCTTCTTCTTCTTCTTCTTCCTTTCCTTGATCTTCTCTTCTTCTTCTTCTTCTTCTTGTTGTTCTTCTTCTTCTTCCTTTTCTACTTCTTCTTCTTCTTCTTCCATCTCTTTTTCCTAATCTTCCCCTCCTTCATCTTTCTCTTCTTCTTCTTCATCATCTTCTTCTTCTTTTGCTTATTAGTCTCATTCCTTGCTCTTTTTCATCTACCTCTCTCACATCTTATCTGCCTTCTTCTTCTTTCCTCTTTTCTTCTTCTTCTTCTTCTTCTTCTTCTTCTTCTTCTTCTTCTTCTTCCACTTCTCCCTCATCTTCCTCTACCTCTTCTTTACCTTCTTCTTCCTCTTGTTCTTCTTCTTCTTCCTACTCCTTGCCCTCCCCTTCTTCTTCTTCTTCCTCACCTCTTCTTCTTCTTCCTTTTCTACTTATTCTTGTTGTACTTCTTCTTCTTCTTCCTCTTCTTCTCCATCTTCTACCTCTTCTTCTTTTTCCTCTTATTCTTATTCTTCCTTTTGTTCTTCTTCTTCTTTTTCTTCTTCTTCTTCTTCTTCTTCTTCCTCCTCCTCCTCCTCCTCTTCTTCTCCATCTTCTTCTTCTTCTTTTTCTACTTCACCATTTCCCTCTTCTTCTTCTTCATTTTCCTTAACCTCTTCTTCTCTTCTTCTTCTTCTTCTTCTCTCTTCATCTTCGTCATCTTCCCCTTCTATTCTTCTCATTCTTTTTCTTCTTCTTCTTCTCCTCCTTCTTCTTCCTCTCCTTCTTTTTCTTCTACTTCTTATTCTTAATAACCTTCTTCTTTGCCTTTTATTTCTTCTTGTTCTTCTTCCTCATCTTTTGCTTCCTTTTCTTCTTCTTCTTCTTCTTCTTCTTCTTCTTCTTCTTGCACTTCTTCTTTTTCCCACTCTACCTCCTCTTCATAGTCTTCATCTTCATCATCTCCTTCTTCCACTTCTTTTCGCTCTTCTTCTTCTTCTTTTTCTTCTTCTTCTTCTTCTTCTTCTTCCATTCCTCTTCCTCTTCTTCATCCTCTACTTCTTCCTCTTCTTCTTCCTCTGCTTGCATTTCTTCTTCTTCTTCTTGTTCTTCTTCCTCTTGTTTTTCTTCCTCACCCTCTTCTACTTCTTCATCGTCTTCTTCATCTTCTTCCTCCCAAACTTCTTCTTCTTCTTCTTACTCTTGTTCCTCGTCTTCCTCATCTTCTTCTTCTTTTTCTTTTTCTTGTCTCTCTTCTTCTTTTTCCTCCTCCTCTTCTTCTTCTTCTTCTTCTTCTTCTTCTTATTCTTTTCCATCATTATTCTAATTCTTCATTTTGAATTTGTTATTCTTCTTCTTCTTCTTCACTTACTTTTTCTTCATTTTCCTTCTTTTTTTACTTTTTCTTCTTCGACTTCTTCATCTTCATCTTCTTCTTCCTCTACTTCTTTCTCTTCCACTTCCTCTTCATCTTCTTCTTCCTCTTCCAATTCCTCTTCTTTGTCTTGTTCTTCTTCTTCTTAAACTTCCTCCTTCTTTCTTCTTGCATCTTCCTCCTTTTTTCTTCCTTCTTCAACTTCTTCTTCTTCGTCATCTTCCTCCCTATCTTCTTCTTCCTCTTCTTCTTCTTCCCCTTCCTATTCTTCTTCTTTTTTTTCGTCTTTCCTTTCTTCATCATCTTTTACTTCCTTTTCTCTTCTTCTTCTTCTTTCTCTTCTTCTTTTTCTTCTTCCTCATCCTCTTCTTGTTCTTGTTATTCTTCTTTTTCTTTATCTGCTTCTTCGTCTTCTTTTTCTTCTTATTTAACTTCTTCTTCTTCTTCTACTTCAACTTCTTCTTCTTCTTTTTCCTCTACATCCACTTCTTCTTCTTTTTCTTTTTCTTTATCTTCTTATTTTTCTGCTTCTATTAATTTTTCATCTTCTTCTTCTTCTTCTTCTTACACTTTTTCTTTGTCTTCTTCTACTTCTACTTCTTCTTCATCTTCCTCTCCTTGTCCTCTTCTTTTTATTCTTCTTCTTCTACTACTACTAGTACACATCTTCTTCTACTTGTACTTCGTCTTCTTATTCCTTTTCCTCATCTTCTACTTCTTTTTCTTCTGCTTACTCTTCTTCCTCTTGCTCTTCTTCCTAATCTTCATTCTCCAATAATTTCTCTTCTTTCTTTGCTTCTACTTTCACTTCTTTTTCTTCTTCTTCCTCTACTTCTTACTCTTCTTCTTCTTCTTCTTCTTCTACTTCTTCTTCTATTTTTCCTCTTCATCCTCTTCTTTTTCTTCTTCTTCTTCTACTACTACAACCACTACTTCTACTTCTTTTTCTTCTTCATCTTCTCAATCTTTTTCCTCTTCTTCTATTTCTTATTCTTTTTCTTCTTCTTTTTCTTCTTCTTCTTTCTCTTCTTCTTCTTCTTCTTCTACTTCTTCTTCTTCCCCTTCTTCCTCTTCTTATTCTTCCTATTCTACTTTTTGCTCTAGTTCCTCTTCTTTCTCTTCTTCTACTTTCTCTTCTTTTTCTTCTTTTTTCTATTGTTGTTCTTCTTCTTCTTCATCTTCCTCCACTTCTTTCTCTTCTTCCACTAATTCCTCTTTCTCTTCTTCTTCCTCTCCTCTCTCTTCTTCTGTTCCTCTTTATCTTCTACTTCTTCTTCTTCCTCTTGCCCATCTTTTTCTTCGTCTTCCTCCTCTTCATTGTCTTCCATTTCTTCTTCCCTTTATTCTTCATCATCATTATCATCTTCCTCTTCTACTACTACTACTTCTTCCCCTTCTTTTTTCTTCTTCCCCTTTTTCTTCTTCTTCTTCATCTTCTTCTTCTTTTGTTTCCTCTTCTTCTTCTTCTACTTTTTCAATTTCTACTTCTTCTTCCTCCTCTTGTTCCTCATCTTCTTCTCCTTCTTATTCTTCTTCTTCTTCTTCTTTTGCTTCCTCTTCTTTCCCTTCTTCTTCTTCTTATTTTTCGACATCTTCTTCTTGCTGTTCTTCATCATTTTCTTCTTCTTCTTACTGCTTCCTCTTCTTTTTCTTCTTTTCTTGTTCTTCCTCGTCTCTCTCCTATACTAGCTCCTCTTCTTCCTCTTCTTCTTCTTCAACTTCTTTTACTTTTCTTCTTCCACTTCTTCTTGTTCATCTTCTTCTTCTTTTTCTTCTTCTTCTTCTTCTTCTACTTCATCTTCCTCTTCTTCCTCTTCTTCTTATTCTTCTTCCTCTTCTTCTTCTATATTATCTTCTTCTTGTTCTTCTTCCTCATCTTCATCATCTTCTTCTTCTTCTTCTCCTTTTTCCTCATCCTCTTCCTCTTCCTCTTCTTTTGTATCATCTTCTTCTTCTTAATCCTCTTGCTCTTCTTCTTAAACTTCCTAATCTTCTTCTTCTTTTTCTATATCTTCTTTCTCTTCTTCTTTTTCTTCTTCTTCTTCTTCATCTTCTTCTTCTTCCACTGCTTCTTCTTCCTTTTCTTCTTCTTCATCTTCATCTGCTTCTTCTTCTTTTCTTTTTCGTCTTGTTCTTCTTCTTTTTTTACTTCTCCTTCTTGTTCTTCACCCTCTCACACCTCATCTTCCTCTTCTAATTCTTCTTCTTCCTCTTCTTCTTTTTGATCTTCTTCTTCTTCTTCCTTATCTTCTTATTGTTCTTCTTCCTCATCTTTCACTTCTTCCTCCTCTTTCTCTTCTTCTTCTTTTTCTACTTCTCAATCTTCTTCTTCTTCTTCTTCTTCTTTTCTTCTTCTTCTTCTTCTTCTTCTTCTTCTCCTTCTTCTTCCTCATGTTCTTCCACTCCTTCTTCCTCTTGTCCTTCTCCTACTACTTTTTCTACTTCTTCTTCTTCTTCTTCGTCTTCTTCTTTATCTTTGTCTTCCTCTTCTTATTATTCTTCTTCTTCTACTACTACTACTACTTCTTTTACTTCTACTTTTTCTTCCTCTTCTTCTTCACCTCCTCCTCCTTCTTCTTCATCTTCTTCTCTCCTTCTTCTTCTTCTTCTTGCCTTCTCCTACCTCTTTTTCTTCTTTTTCTTTTTTTCATTTTCCTCTTGTTTTTCTTCTTCTACATCTTCTTATTCTATTTCTTCCTTTTGTCCCTCTCTTTCTTCTCCTCCATCTTCTTCTTCTTTCACTTCTTTTTCTACCACTTTTTCTTCTTCTTCTTCTTCTTCTTCTTATTCCTCTTCGACTCCTTGTTCTTCTTCTTATTCTTGCTCTTCCTCTTTTTCTTCTTCTTCTTCTTCTTCTTTTTACTTCGTCATCATCTTCCTCTTCTTTTTATTCTTCTTCTTCTTTTTCTTTTTCTTCTTCTTCATCATCATCTTCTACTTCTACTTCTTCTTCCTCTTTTTCTTCTTCTTCTCCTCCTCCTCCTCCTCCTCCTTCTTCTTCTCTTCTTCTTTTTGTTCATCTTCTTCTCCTACCTTTTCCATTTATTCTTCTTTCGCTTCTTCTTATTCTTCTTCTTCCTCTTCTTCTTCCACTTCTCCCTCTTCTTCTCTTCCATTCTTCTTCTTCCTTCTCTTCTTTTTCTCTTCTTTTTCTTCTTCCTCTTCTTCTTATTTCTCTTTGACTTCTTGTTCTTCTTTCTCTTCTTCCACTTCTTCTTATTCTTCTCCTTCCTCTTCTTCTTCCACTTCTCCCTCTTCTTCTCTTCTCCATCTTCTTCATTCTTCTCTTCTTTTTCTACTTCTTTTTCTTCTTCTTCTTCTTCTTCTTATTCCATTTTGACTTCCTACTCTTCTTCCTATTCTTCCTCTTCTTCTCTTCTCCATCTTCTTCTTTCTTCTCTTCTTTTTCTACTGGTTTTTCTTCTTCTTCTTCTTCTTCTTCTTCTTCTTCTTATTCCATTTTTTACTTCCTACTCTTCTTCCTATTCTTCCTCTTCTTCTTCCTCTTCTTCCTTTCCTTCTTCTTCTTCTTCTTCTTCTTCTTCTTCTTCTTCTTCTTCTTCTTCTACTACTACTACTACAACTTCTTCTTCTTCTTCCTTGACTTCTTCTTATTCTACTACTTCTTCTTCTACTTCTTCTTCTTCTTCTTTTCTTCTTCTTATTATTATTATTATTCTTCTTCTTCTTCATTCTCTTCAACTTCATCTTCTTCATTGTCTTCATCTTCTTATTGTTCCTCTTCATCTTCTTCCTCTTCTTCTTCCCCCTCTTCTTCTTCTTCTTCTTCTTACTCTTCTTCTTCTCCTCCATCCTCCTCTTGTTCTTCTTCTTTATTCCCCTTCATCATGATCTTCCTTTACTTCATCTTCTTTCTCCTCATCAACTTCCTTTGTTACACTTCTTTTTTTTCTTCTTTTTCCTCCTCTTATTCTTGTTATTATTATTCTTCTTCTTCTTCTTTTTCTTCTTCATTGTCTTCTTCTTTTACTTTGTCTTCTACTTTTCTAAATCTTCTTGTTATTCTTCATTCCTTTACATCTTCTTCCTCTTCTTCTTCTACTTATACGTCTTCTTCTTCTTCTTCTCCTTCTTCTTCTCTATCTTCTTCTTCTACTTCTTCTTCTTGTCCTCCTCCTCCTCCTTGTTCTTCTTCTTCTTTTTCTTCTTCTTCTTCTTCGTCAGCTTCTTCTACTTCTTCTAGTTTTTCCTATTCTTCTTCTTCTTCCTCTTCTTCTTCTCTTCTTCTTCTTCATTTTCTTCTTCTCTTCCTCTTCCTCTTCTTCTACTTCTTCTTTTCCTCTTCTTGTTCCTCCCCTTCATCATCTTCTTCTTTTCTTCCCCTTCTTCTTCTTTATACTCTTTCTCTTGTTTTTCTACTTCTACTTCGTCTTCTTCTTCTTCTACTTTTTCTTTTTCCTTTTCTTTCTCTGCCTCTTCTTCTTCTTCTTCCTCTTGTTCTTTCCTCTTCATCTTCTTCCTCCTCTTCTACTTCTTCTTCTTCTTCTTCTTCTTTTCTCCTTCTTTCTCTTCCTTTTCTTCTTCTTCTTCTTCTTCTTCTGCTTCTCCTTCTTCTACTTGTTCTTCTCCTTCTTCTTATTCTTTTTCTTCATCATCATCATCATAATCATCATCTTGTTCTTCTTCTTCTTCTTCTTCTTCCTCTTCTACTTCTTCTTCTTCTTCTCCTCTTCCTCTTTCATCTTCTTCTTCTTCTTCTTCTTCTTCTTCTCTTCTTCTTCTTCTTCTTCTTCTTCCTGTTCTTGTTCTTCTTCTTGTTCTTCCTCTTCTTCTTCTTCTTCTTCATTTTCCTCTCTTCTTCTTCTTCCACTTCTTCTTCTTCTTCTTCTTCTAATTATACCTCTTCTTCTTCTTCTACCACTTCTTCTTCTTCTCCTACTTCTTGCTCTTCTTGTTCTTCTTCTTGCTCTTCCTCTTCCTCTTCTTCTCCGTCTTCTTCATCTTCTTCTTCTTCCACTTCTTCTTTCTCTTCTTGATTTCCTTCTTCCACTCCTTTTTCTTCTCTTTCTTCTTCTACTACTTCTTCATCTTCTCCTCCACCTTTTTCTTCTTCTCCTTCTTCTTCTTCTTCTTCTTCTTCTTCTTCTTCTTATCTTCTTCTTATTTTTCTTCTTCTTCTACATCTACATCTTCTTTTTCTTCTTCTTCTTTTTCTTCTTCTTCCTCTTTTTCTTCATCTCTCTCTTTTTTTTCTTCTCCTTCCTCTTCTTTTTGTTTCTGTTCTTCTTCTTCTTCTTCTTCTACTTCCTCTTCTTCCTCTACTTCTTCTCCTTCTTCCTCTTTATCTTTTTCTTGTACTTGGTCTTCTTCTTCTTCTTCTTCTTCTAATTATTCTTCTTTTGACTCTTCTTCTTCTTCTTCTTCTTCTTTTCCTTTTTCCTCTTCTTCTTCTTCTTCTTCTTCTTCCTTTCTTTTTTTTTCTTCCTCTTATTGTTCTACTTCTTCTTCTTCTCTTCTTTCGCTACTTCTTCCTTACCTTCTTCTTCATCTTTTTCTCCCCTCTACATTTTCTTCTTCTTCTTCTTCTTCTTCTTCTGCTTCTTTCCTTTACCCTTCTTTATCTTCTTTTTTCCTACTTCTTCATTTTTTTCTCTTCTTTCTCATCCACTTCTTTTTCTTCTTCTTTTTCATCTTCTTCTTCTTCTTCCTTCTTCGCTTTTCATCCCCCTCTTCTTCTTCTTTTTCATCTTACTCTTCTTGTTGTTCTTGTTCTCTTCTTCTTCGTCTTTTTCTTCTTCTTCCACTACTTCTTTTTCTTCTTTCGTTACTTTTTTTCAACTTCACCTTCTTCATCTTGTTCTTGTTTTTTTCTTCTTCTTCTCTTCTTCTTCCTCTCTTCTTCTTCTTCTTCCCTATCTTTTTCTTCTCCTTCTTCTTTTGGTCCATCATCATCATCATCATCTTCTTTGTCTTCTTCTTTTCCTTCTCTTCTTCTTCATCTTGTATTAGTTCTTCTTCTTCTTCTCCTCCTCCGTCTTCTTCTTCTTCGTCTTCTCATCTTTTTCTACTTCTTCTTCTTCTTCTTTTTCTTCATCATCTTCTTCTTCTTCTTCTTCTTTATCTTCTTATTCTTCTTCCTCTTCATCCTCTTCTTCTTCTTCTTCTTCTTCTACTACTACTACTACTGCTGCTGCTACTACTTCTTTTACTTCTACTTCTTCTTTTTCTTCTTCTTCTTCTTCTTCTACTCTTCCTCCTCCTCCTCCTCCTTCATCTTCTTCTCTTCTTCTTCTTCTTCTTCTTCTCTACTCCTACTTCTTTTTGTTCTTTTTTCATTTTCCTCTTTTCTTCTTCTTTTGCATCTTCTTATTCTTGTTCTTCCTCTTCTCTTTCTCTTCTTCCTCTTCTTCTTCTCCCCCTTCCCCTTCTTCTTTCTCTTCTTCTTCTTCTGCTTCTTTTTCTACTTCTTCTTATTCCTCTTCGACTTCTTGTTCTTCTTTCTGTTCTTCCTCTTCTTCTTATTCCTCCTGTTCTTCTTCTTCTACTAATAATACTACTATTACTTCTTCTTCTTCTTCTTGTTGTTGTCCTGCTTCTTCTTCTTCTTTTTCTTATACTTCCTCTTTGCCTTCTTCTTCTTATTTTGCTACTTCGTCTTCTACTTCTTCTTCTATTTCTTCTTCTTCTTCTTTTAATTCTTCTTCTTCTTCTTCTTCATCTTCCTCCTCTTCCTTTTCTTCTCTTATTTTTCTTCTTATTCTCTTCTTCTTCTTCTTTTTCTTCTTCTTCTTCTTCTTCTTCTTCTTCTTCTTCTTCTTTCTCTTCAACTTCTTCTTTATCTTCATCTTCTTGTTGTTCCTCTTCTTCTTCTTCCTCTTCTTCTTCCTCCTCTTCTTCTTCTTCTCATTCCTCTTCAACTTCTTCTTCTTTTTCTCCTTCTTCACTTCTTGCTCTTCTTCTTTTTCCTCTTCAGCATGATCTTCCTTCTCTTCATCTTCTTCGACTTCTTCATCCTCATCTTGTTCCTTTTCTTCCTCTTCTTCTACTTCTTCATTTTCTTCTTCTTCTTCCTCCTCTTATTCTTCTTCTTCTCCTTCTTCTTTTGTTTCTTTGTCTTCTTCTTTTTCTACGTCTTTTCTTCTTCATCTATCCTTTACATCTTCTTCCTCTTCTTCTTCTTTTGCTTCTCCTACTTCTCTATCTTTGTCTTCTTCTTCTTCTTCGTCTTCTTCTTCTTGTTCTCCTTCTTGTTCTTGTTCTTCTTTTTCTTCTTCTTCTTCATCATCATCAACTTCTTGTTCTACTTCTACTTTTTCCTATTCTTCTTTTTCTTCTTCTTCTTCTCCTTCTCTT
>JAIUJO010000390.1:157500-159972 GCA_023846275.1 Vanilla planifolia | reverse complement strand
TCTTATGTGATACTATTCACAATAGCGACTTCTCTAACTTGGTTGACCATCACTTCCATCTCATACGAAGCGAGGCCTGCATTATTAAGATTTTACTATCACCACAATAGTATGGTTGGTTGGCTTAATCAGCTGATTTGACACATGCATCCACATATAAGAAGTAGAATAATGGACTACAACATATTAAAATTTTAAATGGTTATTTTAAAATGATTACCTTTTGGGCACTATTAACAATGTTGCACACTCTTACATGGTCAATTATCATTTTGTTCTACTATGATGTAGAGATAATACTATTTATTTTCACACATACCATCACTGGATGTAATGCTAAGATATTGCATATAGCAAATACATTAGCTAACAATAGATATCGTGTGATCGTTCTATTATGGTTAGCTTGCTTTAACTCATTAATCTAACACAATTGATAGTCTCACTTCCACGATGCGTTGTTGACTGTCATTGAACAAGAATGTTCTGGAACTCCTATTACATTATATGATTTGTCATAAGACATGGCAATCCCAATCATGTTGGCTAATGTGTCAAAGTTCTAAGAGTCCTCAATAATCACATCTGCTCTAAACCATTTATCATGGTATGTCATTTGTTACACTTAAAACAAAATATGTAAATATTCCTTCTTGAGCCTAAATATACAAATATCACTTAACCAAAATTATGACTTTTATCACATGACCTATCACTCCTCTTATATGCACAAGCATGTCTAAAATTTAATATAAACTCCATCCACACACATTTAAAGAAGCATTCTAATAAGGTCATGCTAGAATTATCATATTACATATAAACAAATGAGAACCTTAAAGGCATTAATTCAATATT
Organism: Vanilla planifolia; assembly: GCA_023846275.1. Classification (NCBI taxonomy): domain Eukaryota; kingdom Viridiplantae; phylum Streptophyta; class Magnoliopsida; order Asparagales; family Orchidaceae; genus Vanilla; species Vanilla planifolia. The sequence goes on along the minus strand of JAIUJO010000390.1, from coordinate 159,114 downwards.
TTTTATTATAAAAAATACTATATTTCCTCAAGTGAGGAGTTATGCTAATCCTTAATCAATTCTTTCATAGGTAGAAGATTACAATGATAAACATTTTTACTAAACCGAACATACTTTGCATGAATATTCATGGTATAATCAAGGCTTTCCATTTAACATGATTTTAATCACAATTCTTTTTAGTCATGCCTTACCTAATGTGGAAATTAAAACTAAATATTGACATCCTAAAGTCAAATTTTTATTTATACATCCAAATAAAAAATATCTACTTTAGCCAGTGTGTAATCATGTTATTCTAAGTTCCACACTTAACTGACTATATTGAATAATTTCTATAGTACTTACAATGTTCCACAAATCTATCAATAAAAGTACGTCTAATGCAAACCGATGAAACTTTCTCTAAGACATAAGTCACAAAGAGATCATCACTTACCTACCTAATATTCATAAGTCCTCACATACATTTCTAAATTAAGGGAACATGATGGATAGTTCATTTGTACAGAAAAATGAAACATTAAAAAATATGAATTAATCACAAAAGCATGCTAATAAAAAAACATTTAATATTGATCAATTATTTTTCTTCATATTTTATAACAACTATGATGACAAATATCCACATGCCACTTTAACAAACTAACCACTTGCTTCACCTAACATTTATCAAAATTTAGGCAAAAAATCCTTAGTATTATCGAACCATGTGATTTATATGGACTTCCATAAGAGTAATTCTTTCCTCTATGGCAATTCTTCATCTTCTTTCTCATAAGTGGTTCTACTTCTTCCCCTTATGGCCTTCTTACATAATCTAATGAATTATGTTCCCTAAAATATAACAAACATATACGGTAGAACAAGAAGGAGAAGAAGAATAAGAAGAAGATGATGATGAAGAAGAAGAAGAAAAAGAAGATCAAGAAGAAGAAGAAGAAGAAGAGGAAGAAGGTGAAAAAGAAAAAGATGAATAAGTAGAAGAAGAAGAACAAGGACAACAACAACAAGAACAAGAACAAGAAGAATAAGAAGGAGAAGAAGAAGAAGAAGAAGAAGAAAAAGGAGAAGAAGAGGAGAATGAAGAAGAAGAAGAAGAAGCACAAGAAGGAAAAAAGAAGAAGGAGAAGAAGAAGAAGACGAAGAAGAAGAAGAAGATGGAGAAGCAGAAGAAGAAGAAGAAGGAGGAGGAGAAGGAGGGGGAGGAGAAGAAGAAGAAGAAGAAGGTGAAGAAGAAGATGGTGAAGAAGAAGGGAAGAAGAAGAAGAAGAAGAAGAAGAAGAAGAAGAAATAACAAGAAGAAGAAGTAGAAGAAGAAGAAGAAGAAGAAGAAGAAGGTGAAGAAGAAGAACAAGAAAAAAAGAAGAAGGAGTGGAAGAAGGAGTAGAAGAAGAAGAAGAAGAAGATAAATAAGAAGGAGCAGAAGAAGAAGATGAAGAAGAAGAAGGAGAAGAAGAAGGGAAATGAGAACAAGAAGAAGAAGAAGAAAAAGAAGAAGTAGAAGGAGAAAATGAAGAAGGAGGAGGAGAAGGACAAGGAGAAGAAGAAGAAGTAGAAGAAGAATGAGAAGGAGAAGAAGAAGAGGAAGACATAGAAGAAAGGGAGAAGGAG
>JAIUJO010000390.1:132500-152500 GCA_023846275.1 Vanilla planifolia | reverse complement strand
AAAAGATAAAGAGGCAGAAGGAGAAGAAGTAGAGGAAGAAGAGGAAGTAGAAGAAGAAGAAGAAGAACACAAACAAAAAGAAGAGGAAGGAGAAGAAAAAAAAGAGAGAGATGAAGAAAAAGAGGAAGAAGAAGAAAAAGAAGAAGAAGAAAAAGAAGATGTAGATGTAGAAGAAGAAGAAAAATAAGAAGAAGAAGATAAGAAGAAGAAGAAGAAGAAGAAGAAGAAGAAGAAGAAGAAGGAGAAGAAGAAAAAGGTGGAGGAGAAGATGAAGAAGTAGTTGAAGAAGAAAGAGAAGAAAAAATAGTGGAAGAAGGAAATCAAGAAGAGAAAGAAGAAGTGGAAGAAGAAGAAGATGAAGAAGATGGAGAAGAAGAGGAAGAGGAAGAGCAAGAAGAAGAACAAGAGAGGAAGAAGTAAGAGAAGAAGAAGAAGTGGTAGAAGAAGAAGAAGAGGTATAATTAAAAGAAGAAGAAGAAGAAGAAGAAGTGGAAGAAGAAGAAGAAGAGGAAAATGAAGAAGAAGAAGAAGAAGAGGAAGAACAAAAAGAAGAAGAAGAAGAGAAGAAGAAGAAGAAGAAGAAGAAGAAGAAGATGAAAGAGGAGGAGGAGAAGAAGAAGAAGAAGAAGAAGAACAAGATGATGATTATGATGATGATGAAGAAGAAAAAGAATAAGAAGGAGAAGAACAAGTAGGAGAAGGAGAAGGAGAAGAAGAAGAAGAAGAAGAAAAGGAAGAGAAAGAAGGAGAAGAAGAAGAAGAAGAAGAAGAAGAAGAAGAAGTAGAAGAGGAGGAAGAAGATGAAGAGGAAAGAACAAGAGGAAGAAGAAGAAGAAGAGGCAAAGAAAGAAAAGGAAAAAGAAAAAGTGAAAGAAGAAGAAGACGAAGTAGAAGTAGAAAAACAAGAGAAAGAGTATAAAGAAGAAGAAGGGGAAGAAAAGAAGAAGATGATGAAGGGGAGGAACAAGAAGAGGAAAAGAAAAAGTAGAAGAAGAGGAAGAGGAAGAGAAGAAGAAAATGAAGAAGAAGAAGAGAAGAAGAAGAAGAAGAAGAGGAAGAAGAAGAAGAATAGAAAAAACTAGAAGTAGAAGAAGCTGACGAAGAAGAAGAAGAAGAAAAAGAAGAAGAAGAACAAGGAGGAGGAGGAGGACAAGAAGAAGAAGTAGAAGAAGAAGATAGAGAAGAAGAAGGAGAAGAAGAAGAAGAAGACGTATAAGTAGAAGAAGATGTAAAGGAATGAAGAATAACAAGAAGATTTAGAAAAGTAGAAGACAAAGTAAATGAAGAAGACGATGAAGAAGAAAAAGAAGAAGAATAATAACAAGAATAAGAGGAGGAAAAAGAAGAAAAAAAAGAAGTGTAACAAAGGAAGTTGATGAGGAGAAAGAAGATGAAGAAGATGAAGTAAAGGAAGATCATGATGAAGAGGAATAAAGAAGAAGAACAAGAGGAGGATGGAGGAGAAGAAGAAGAGTAAGAAAAAGAAGAAGAAATGGAAGAATAATGCGAAGAAGAAGAAGAGGGGGAAGAAGAAGAGGAAGAAGATGAAGAGGAACAATAAGAAGATGAAGACGATGAAGAAGATGAAGTTGAAGAGAATGAAGAAGAAGAATAATAATAATAATAATAAGAAGAAAAGAAGAAGAAGAAGAAGTAGAAGAAGTAGTAGAATAAGAAGAAGTCTAGGAAGAAGAAGAAGAAGAAGTTGTAGTAGTAGTAGTAGTAGTAGTAGAAGAAGAAGAAGAAGAAGAAGAAGAAGAAGAAGAAGAAGAAGAAGAAGAAGGAAAGGAAGAAGAGGAAGAAGAAGAGGAAGAATAGGAAGAAGAGTAGGAAGTCAAAATGGAATAACAAGAAGAAGAAGAAGAAGAAAAAGAAGTAGAAAAAGAAGAGAATAAAGAAGAAGATGGAGAAGAGAAGAAGAGGAAGAATAGGAAGAAGAGTAGGAAGTCAAAATGGAATAACAAGAAGAAGAAGAAGAAGAAAAAGAAGTAGAAAAAGAAGAGAAGAAAGAAGAAGATGGAGAAGAGAAGAAGAGGGAGAAGTGGAAGAAGAAGAGGAAGGAGAAGAATAAGAAGAAGTGGAAGAAGAGAAAGAAGAACAAGAAGTCAAAGAGGAATAAGAAGAAGAGGAAGAAGAAAAAGAAGTAGAAAAAGAAGAGAAGGAAGAAGAAGAATGGAAGAGAAGAAGAGGGAGAAGTGGAAGAAGAAGAGGAAGAAGAAGAATAAGAAGAAGCGAAAGAAGAATAAATGGAAAAGGTAGGAGAAGAAGATGAAGAAAAAGAAGAAGAGAAGAAGAAGGAGGAGGAGGAGGAGGAGAAGAAGAAGAAAAAGAGGAAGAAGAAGTAGAAGTAAAAGATGATGATGAAGAAGAAGAAAAAGAAAAAGAAGAAGAAGAATAGGAAGAAGAGGAAGATGATGACGAAGTAAAAGAAGAAGAAGAAGAAGAAGAAGAAGAAGAAGAAGAGCAAGAATAAGAAGAAGAACAAGGAGTCGAAGAGGAATAAGAAGAAGAAGAAGAAGAAGAAAAAGTGGTAGAAAAAGAAGTGAAAGAAGAAGAAGAGGGAGGAGAAGAAGGAGAGGGACAAAAGGAAGAAAAAGAATAAGAAGATGTAGAAGAAGAAAAACAAGAGGAAAATGAAAAAAAGAAAAAGAAGAAAAAGAGGTAGGAGAAGTCAAGAAGAAGAAGAAGAAGAAGAAGAAGGAGAGAAGAAGATGAAGAAGAAGGAGGAGGAGGAGGTGAAGAAGAAGAGGAAGAAAAAGTAGAAGTAAAAGAAGTAGTAGTAGTAGTAGAAGAAGAAGAAGAATAAGAAGAAGAGGAAGACGAAGATAAAGAAGAAGAAGACGAAGAAAAAGAAGAAGAAGTAGAAAAAGTAGTAGGAGAAGGACAAGAGTAAGAAGGAGTGGAAGAAAATGAGGAAGAAGGAGGAGGAGAAGAAGAAGAAGAAGAAGAAGAAGAAGATTGAGAAGTAGAAAAAGAAGAAGAAGAGAAAGAGGAGGAAGAAGTGGAAGATGAGGAGGAAGAACAATAAGAAGATAAGGAAGAAGAAGAAGAAGATCAAAAAGAAGAAGAGGAAGAAGAAGAATTAGAAGAGGAAGATGAGCTGTGAGAGGGTGAAGAACAAGAAGGAGAAGTAAAAAAAGAAGAAGAAAAAGACGAAAAAGAAAAGAAGAAGAAGCAGATGAAGATGAAGAAGAAGAAAAGGAAGAAGAAGGAATGGAAGAAGAAGAAGATGAAGAAGAAGAAGAAGAAAAAGAAGAAGAGAAAGAAGATATAGAAAAAGAAGAAGAAGATTAGGAAGTTTAAGAAGAAGAGCAAGAGGATTAAGAAGAAGAAGATGACACAAAAGAAGAGGAAGAGAAAGAGGATGAGGAAAAAGGAGAAGAAGAAGAAGAAGATGATGATGAAGATGAGGAAGAAGAACAAGAAGAAGATAATATAGAAGAAGAAGAGGAAGAAGAAGAAGAAGAAGAGGAAGAAGAGGAAGATGAAGTAGAAGAAGAAGAAGAAGAAGAAAAAGGAGAAGAAGATGAGCAAGAAGAAGTGGAAGAAGAAAAGTAAAAGAAGTTGAAGAAGAAGAAGAGGAAGAAGAGGAGCTAGTATAGGAGAGAGACGAGGAAGAACAAGAAAAGAAGAAAAACAAGAGGAAGCAAGAAGAAGAAGAAGAAGAAAATGATGAAGAAGAGTAAGAAGAAGATTTCAAAAAATAAGAAGAAGAAGAAGGGAAAGAAGAGGAATCAAAAGAAGAAGAAGAAGAAGAGGAATAAGAAGGAGAAGAAGATGAGGAACAAGAGGAGGAAGAAGAAGAAGTAGAAGTTGAAAAAGTAGAAGAAGAAGAGGAAACAAAAGAAGAAGAAGAAAAAGGGGAAGAAGAAAAAGAAGGGGAAGAAGTAGTAGTAGTAGAAGAGGAAGATGATAATGATGATGAAGAATAAAGGGAAGAAGAAATGGAAGACAATGAAGAGGAGGAAGACAAAGAAAAAGATGGGCAAGAGGAAGAAGAAGAAGTAGAAGATAAAGAGGAACAGAAGAAGAGAGAGGGAGAGGAAGGAGAAGAGAAAGAGGAATAAGTGAAAGAAGAGAAAGAAGTGGAGGAAGATGAAGAAGAAGAAGAACAACAATAGGAAAAAGAAGAAAAAGAAGAGAAAGGAGAAGAAGAGAAAGAAGAGGAACTAGAGCAAAAAGTAGAATAGGAAGAATAAGAAGAGGAAGAAGGGGAAGAAGAAGAAGAAGTAGAAGAAGAAGAAGAAGAAGAGAAAGAAGAAGAAGAAAAAGAAGAAGAAAAAGAATAAGAAATAGAAGAAGAGGAAAAAGATTGAGAAGATGAAGAAGAAAAAGAAGTAGAAGTAGTAGTTGTAGTAGTAGAAGAAGAAGAAGAAAAAGAAGAGGATGAAGAGGAAGAAGAAGAAGAGGAAGAATAGAAGAAGAAGCAAAAGAAGAAGAAGAAGAAGAGTAAGAAGAAGTGGAGGAAGAAGAAGAAAAAGAAGTGAAAGTAGAAGCAAAGAAAGAAGAGAAACTATTAGAGAATGAAGATTAGGAAGAAGAGCAAGTGGAAGAAGAGTAAGCAGAAGAAAAAGAAGTAGAAGATGAGGAAAAAGAATAAGAAGACGAAGTACAAGTAGAAGAAGAAGAATAAAAAGAAGAGGACAAGGTGGAGGAAGAAGAAGAAGAAGTAGAAGTAGAAGAAGACGAAGAAAAAGTGTAAGAAGAAGAAGATGAAGAAGATGAAAAATTAATAGAAGCAGAAAAATAAGAAGAAGATAAAGAAAAAGAAAAAGAAGAAGAAGTGGATGCAGAGGAAAAAGAAGAAGAAGAGGTTGAAGTAGAAGAAGAAGAAGAAGTTAAATAAGACGAAAAAGAAGACGAAGAAGCAGATAAAGAAAAAGAAGAATAACAAGAACAAGAAAAGGATGAGGAAGAAGAAAAAGAAGAAGAGAAAGAAGAAGAAGAAGAGAAAAGGAAGTAGAAGATGATGAAGAAAGGAAAGACGAAAAAAAAGAAGAAGAATATGAAGGTGAAGAAGAAGAAGAGGAAGAAGAAGATAGGGAGGAAGATGACGAAGAAGAAGTTGAAGAAGGAAGAAAAAAGGAGGAAGATGCAAGAAGAAAGAAGGAGGAAGTTTAAGAAGAAGAAGAACAAGACGAAGAAGACGAAGGGGAAGAGGAAGAAGAAGATGAAGAGGAAGTGGAAGAGGAAGAAGTAGAGGAAGAAGAAGATGAAGAAGAAGAAGATGAAGATGAAGAAGTCAAAGAAGAAAAAGTAAAAAAAGAAGGAAAATGAAGAAAAAGTAAGTGAAGAAGAAGAAGAAGAATAACAAATTCAAAATGAAGAATTAGAAAAATGATGGAAAAGAAGAAGAAGAAGAAGAAGAGGAGGAGGAAGAAGAAGAAAAGAAGAAGAAGAAGAGGAGGAGGAAGAAGAAGAAGAAGAGAAACAAGAAAAAGAAGAAGAAGAAGAAGATGAGGAAGACGAGGAAAAAGAGTAAGAAGAAGAAGAAGAAGTTGGGGAGGAAGAAGAAGAAGAAGAAGACGATGAAGAAGTAGAAGAGGGTGAGGAAGAAAAACAAGAGGAAGAAGAACAAGAAGAAGAATAAGAAATGCAAGCAGAGGAAGAAGTAGAGGATGAAGAAGAGGAAGAGGAATGTGAAGAAGAAGAAGAAGAAGAAGAGCGAAAAGAAGTGGAAGAAGGAGATGATGAAGATGAACACTATGAAGAGGAGGTAGAGTGGGAAAAGGAAGAAGTGCAAGAAGAAGAAGAAGAAGAAGAAGAAGAAGAAGAAGAAGAAAAAAGAAGCAAAAGAAGAGGAAGAAGAACAAGAAGAAATAAAAGGCAAAGAAGAAGTTGATTAAGAAGAAGTAGAAGAAAAAGAAGGAGAGGAAGAAGAAGGAGAAGAAGAAGAAGAAGAAGAAGAAGAAGAATGAGAAGAAATAGAAGGGGAAGAAGACGAAGATGAAGAGAGAAGAAGAAGAAGAAGAAGAGAAGAAGAGGTTAAGGAAAATGAAGAAGAAGAGGGAAATAGGGAAGTAGAAAAAGATGAAGAAGAAGAAGAAGAAGAAGAAGAAGAAGAGGAAGAAGAAGAAGAAGATGGAGAAGAAGAGGAGGAGGAAGAAGAAGAAGAAGAAGAAGAAGAAGAAGAAAAGGAAGAATAAGAATAAGAATAAGAGGAAAAAGAAGAAGAGGTAGAAGATGGAGAAGAAGAGGAAGAAGAAGAAGTACAACAAGAATAAGTAGAAAAGGAAGAAGAAGAGGTGGAGGAAGAAGAAGAAGAAGAGGAGGGTAAGGAGTAGGAAGAAGAAGAAGAACAAGAGGAAAAAGAAGGTAAAGAAGAAGAAGGCAGATAAGATGTGAGAGAGGTAGATGAAAAAGAGCAAGATAAGGAATGAGACTAATAAGCAAAAGAAGAAGAAGATGAAGAAGAAGAAGAAGAGAAAGATGAAGGAGGGGAAGATTAGGAACAAGAGATGGAAGAAGAAGAAGAAGTGGTAGAAAAGGAAGAAGAAGAAGAAGAACAAGAAGAAGAAGAAGAAGAAGAAGATCAAGGAAAGGAAGAAGAAGAAGAAGAAGAAGACTAAGTTGATTAAGAAGATGTAGAAGGGGAAGAAGAAGAACAAGGAGAAGAAGAAGAAGAAGAAGAAGACGAATAGAAAGAAGCAAAAGAAGAAGAGAAGAAGAAGAAGAAGAACAAGAACAAGAAGAAGAAGTAATGGGAAGAAGAAGAAGAAGATGTTGAGGAAGATGAGGAAAAAGAGGAAGAAGAACAAGTTGAAGATGAAGACGAAGAAGAAGAAGAGGAAGAGGAAGAAGCAAAAGAAGAAGAGGAAGAAGAAGAGTAAGAAGAAAAAGAAAAAAAAGAAGAAGAGGAGGAAGTGGAAGAATAAGAGGAAGAAGAAGATGAGGAAGAAGATGAAGAAGAAAAGGAAGAAGAAGAAAAAGAAGAAAAAGAGGAAGAAGAAGAAAAATAAGAAGAGGAAGAACAAGAAGGAGAAAAAGAACAAAACGAAGAGGAAGAGCAAGAAGAAGAAGAGAAAGAAAAAGAAAAACTAGGGAAGGTAGAAGAAGAGAAAGTATAGGAACTGGAGGAGAAAGAAAAAAGGAAAGAAGAACAAGAGGAAGAAGAGGAAGAAGGAGAAGAAGAAGTAGTAGAAGAAGGAGAAGAAAAAGAAGACGAAGAAGAAGAAGAAGGTGAAGAATAAGAAGAGGTAGAGGAGGAAGAAGAAGAAGAAGTAGTAATTGTAATAGTAGTAGTAGTAGAAGAAGAAGGAGAAAAAGAAGAGGATTAGGTGGAAGAAGAAGAATTAGGAGAAAAAGAAGTAGTAGTACTAAATGAAGAAGAAGAAGAGCAAGAAGAAGAAGGGACAGCGAAAGAGGAGGAAGAGGAAGAAGAAGATAAAGAAGAAGAAGATGAAGGAATGAAGAAGCACATGAGAAGAAGAAGAAGAAGTTGAAGATGAAGAAGAACAAGAAGAAGGAGAAGAAGGGGAAGAAGAAAAAGAAGAAGAAGTTTGGGAAGATGAAGAAGAAGAAGAAGAAGAAGAAGACGAGGAAGAAGAAGATGACGAAGAAGAAGAAGAAGAAGAAGAAAAATAGATAGAAGGAAAGTATGAAGTAGAAAAAAGAAACCAGAAGGAAGAAAGTAGATGGAAGCAAGAAGAAAGAAGAAGGAAGTGGGAAGAAGGAAGAAGGAAGATGGAAGAAGAAAGAAAGAAGAAGATGAAGAAGAATAAGAAGATAAAGATGAAGAAGAGGAAGAGCAAAAGGAAGAGAAAGAGGAAGAAGAAGTGGAATAGGAAGATGAAGCCAAAAAGGACATGAAAGAAAAAGAAGAAAAGGAAGAAGAAGATGAAAAAGAAGAAGAGGAAAAAGAAGAAGAAGATGATGAAGAAGTTGAAGAAGAAGAAAAAGCAGGTAAAGAAGAAGATGAAGAAAAGGAAAAAGAAGAACAAGAATTAGAAGAAGAAGTGGAAGAAGCAGATGAAGAAGGAGAAGAAGAAAAAGAGGAATAATAATAATAATAAGAGGAAGAAGAAGAATAAGAAGAAGAAGAAGAAGTTGGAGAAGTAGGAGAAGAAGGAGGAGGAGAAGAAGAAGAAGAAGTTGAGCAAAAAGAAGAAGGAGAAGAAGAAGAACAAAAAGAAGAGAAAGGGTAGAAAGAAGAAGAAGAAGAGGAAGAGAAAGAAGAAGAAGAAGAAGAAGAAGAAGAAGAGGAGGAAGAAGAAGAAGAAGAGAAAGAAGAAGAAGAAGAAGAAGAAGAAGAAGAAAATAAAGAAGAATAAGAAGAAGACAAAAAGGAAAGAGAACAACATGAAGGAGAAGAAGAGGAAGAAGAAGGAGATGGGGAAGAAAAATAAGAAGGAAAGGACGATGTTGAAGAGCAAGAAGAAGAAGAAGAATAACAAGAGAAAGATGATTTAGAGGAAGAAGAAGAAGAAGAGTAGGAAGAAGAGGAAGAGGAAGTGGAATAACAAGAAGATTCAGAAAAAGAAGAAGTGAAAGAAGAAGAAGTGGAAGAAGAAGAAGATGGAGAGGAAGACGAAGAAGAGAAGATGAAGAACAAAAGGAGGAAGTAGAAGAAGAAGTAGAACAATACAAAGAAGAAGAAAAAGAAAGGAAAGAAGAAGTAGAAGAAGAAGAAGAGGAAGAAGGGGAAGGAGGAGGAGAAGAAGAAGAAGAAAAACAAGAAGAGTAGAAAAAAGAAGAATGAGGAGAAGAAGAAGAAAAGCAGGAAGAAGAACAAGAAGATGAAGACGAGAAAGATGAGGAAAAAGATGGAGAAGAAGAAGAAGAAGGGGAAGAAGATGAAGAAGAAGAAGAGGAAGAGGAAGAAAAATAAGAAGAGAAGAAGAAGTGGAAGGGGGAGAAGAAGAAGAAGAAGATGAAGAAGCAAAAGTTAAACAAGAAGGAGAAGAGAAGAAGTAGAAGTGAAAGATGAAGAAGATGAAGGAGAAGAAGAAAAAGAAGAGGAAGAAGAAGAAGAGTAATTTAATGAAGAAGAAGAGGTAGAAGAAGTAGAAGTAAAAGAAGAAGGGGAAGAAGAAGAATAAGAAGAACAAAAAGAAGAAGAAGAAGGAGACAAGGAACAGGAAGAAAAAGAACTAGAAGATGACAAAGAAGAAGAAGAATTAAAAAAAGAATAACAAGAAGAAGAAAAAAAAGAAAAAGAAGAAGAAGGAGAATTAGAGGAAGAAGTAGAAGAGGTAGTAGTAGTGGTAGAAGAAGAAGAAGAAGAAGAAAAAGAAGAAGGACAAGAAAAATAAGAAGAAGAGGAAGAATGAAAGAAAGAAGAAGATAAAGAAGCAATAGAAGAAGACTAAGAAGAAGTAGTAAAAATTGTAGAAGGAGGAGGAGGAAGAGGATGAAGTAGAAGTAGAGGAAGAAGGTGATGATGAAGAAGTTGAAGAAGAAGAAGAAGTAGATGTTGAAGAAGAAGTAGATCAAGAAATAGAAGAAGAAGAAGAAAAAGTAGAAAATGAAGAAAAAGAGGAAGTACAATTAGATAAAGAAAAATAAGAATAGGAAGAAAAAGAGGAAGAATAGGAAACAGAGAACAAGAAGAAAAAGAAGAAGAAGAAAAGCGAGAAGAAGAAGAATAACAAGAAGGAAAAAAAGGGAAAGCAGAAGAATTGAAAGAAGAGGAAGAGGAACATGAAGTCGTAGAAGAAGAAGAAGTAGAAAAAGAAGAAGAAGAAGAAGAGCAAAAATGAGAAGAAGTAGATGAAAAAGATGAGCTAGAGCAGGAAACAGAAGAAGAAGTACCGAAATAAGTAGAAGAAGAACAAGAAAAAGTAGAAAAAGAAGAGCAAGATAAATGGGAAGAAATAGAAGTTGAAGATGAATTCGAAGAAGAAGAAGAAGAAGAAGAAGAAGAAGAAGTAGAAGAAGAAGAAGTAGAAGAAGAAGAAGAACATGAAGAGGAAGAAGATGTAGAAGAAGAAGAAGAAGAAGAATAAGAAAATGAAGAGGAAGAAGAAATAGTAGTAGTAGTGGTAGAAGAAGCAGAAGAAGAATTTGTTGAAAAATATAAAGAAGAAGAAGATAAAGGGGAAGGAGAAGAAGAAGAAGAGGAAGAGGTGGAGGAGGAGGAGGAGGAAGAAGAAGAAGAAGAAGTAGAAAAAAAGAAGGTGAAAAAGAATAAGAATAAGAAGTAGTAGAAGAAGAACAGGAAGGACAAGAAGAAGAAGTTGAAGAAGGGGAAGAAGAAGAAGAAGAAAGGGAAGAAGGAGAAGAGCAGGAGAAAGAAGAAGAAGAAGAAAAAAAGAGGAGAAAGAAGAGGAGAAGAGGAAGAAGAAGAAGAAGAAGAAGTGGAAGATAAGGAAGAAGAGGAAGAAGAAAAAGAATAAGATTAGGAAGCATGAAAAGAATAAGAACTAGGAAAAGAAGGGAAAGAAGAACAAGAGGAAGAAGATGTAGGAGAAGCAGATTAAGAAGAGGAAGATGAGACACAAAAGAAGGAAGAAGAAGAAGTAGAAGCATGAAAAGAAGAAGAAGAAGAAAAAGAAGGGAAAGAAGATGAGGAATAACAATAAGAAAAAGAAGCAGAAGAGGAGGAAAAAGAAGAAGAAAAAGAAGAATAAGTGGGAAGAAGAAGAAGAATAAGGTGAGGAAGATGAGGAAAAAGAAGAAGCAGAAGAAGAAGATGAGGAAGAAGAAGTAGACAAAGAGAAAGAAGAAGAAGAAGAAAGAAGAAGAGGAAGAAGAAGAGGATGAAGAAGAACAATAAGAGTAGAAGGGGAGGAAGAGGAAGAAGAGGAAGAATACGAAAAAGAAGAAGCAGAAAATAACGAAGAGAAAGAAGAAGAAGAAGAAGAAGTAGAAGTAGAAGAACAAGAAGAAGAAGAAGAGCAAGAAGAACTAGAGGAAGAAGAAGAAAAAGAAGAGAAAGTAGAAGAAGGAAAAGAAGAGAAACTTGAGGTGAAAGAGGAAAAGGAAGAAGAACAAGAGGAAGATGAGGAAGAAGAAGAAGAAGAAGGAAAAGTAGTTGAAAGAAAAGAGGAAGAAGATAAAGAAGAAGAAGAAGAAGTTGAAGAAGGAGAAGAAGAAGAAATGGATGAAGAAGATGAAGAAGAAGAGAAGAAGAAGAAGTAGAAGACAAAGAAGTAGAAGTAGAAAAAGAAGAAAAGTAGTAGTAGTAGTAGTAGAAGAAGAAAAAGAAGATGAAGTGGAAGTAGTAAAAGAAGAAGAAGAACAAGAACAACAACAAGAACTTAAGGAAGAAGAAGAAGAAGAACAAGAAGAAGGTTAAGTAGAAGAAGAAGAAGAAGAAGAAGAAAAGAAAGAAGAAGAAGAATAAGAAGAAAAAGTAGAATTAGTGGAAGAAGAAGAACAAGAAGGTGAAGAAGATGAAGAAGAAGAAGGGAAAGAAGAAGTAGAAGTAAAGGAAGAAGATGGAAAAGAGGAAAAAGAAGAAGTAAAAGACAAAGAAGAAGGGAATGATGAGGAGGAGGAAGAAGATGTTTAAGATGAAGAAGAGGAAAATGAGGAAGAAGAACAAGAAGAACATGTGGAAGAATTAAGAAGAAAAAGAATAATCAGAAGAAATGGAGAAGAAGAGGAAGAGGAAGAAGAAAAAGGTGAGGAAAATAAGGAAAACGAGGAGAAAGAAGAAGTAGAAGAGGAAGAAGAAGAAGAAAAATAACAATAAGAAGAAAAAGAAGAAGGAAAAGAAGAAGAAAACAAGAAAAAGAAGGGTGAGAGAAGAACAAGAAGGGAAAGAAGAAGAAGAAGAAGAAGAAGAAGAAGAAGAAGAAGAAGAAGAAGAAGAAGAAGAAGAAGAAAAAAAGAAGTAAAGAAGAAGAAGAAGAAGAAGAAGAAGAAGAAGTGGGAAGAAGAAGAAGAAGATGATGAGGAAGATGAGGAAAAATAAGAAGAAGAACAAGTAGAAGATGAGTATGAGGAAGAAGAGGAAGAGGAGGAGGAAGAAGAAGGGGAAGAAGATGAAGAAGAAGAGAAGCGGAGGAGAAATAGGAAGAAGAAGAGGAATTATAAGAAGATGAGCAAGAAGAAGAATAGGAGCTAGGAGAAGAAGAGGAAGAAGAAGAAAAACTACAGAAAGTAAAAGAAGAGAAAAAATAGGAACTAGAGGTGGAAGAAAAAGAGGAAGATGAAGAAGAAGAGGAAGAAGAAGAAGAAGAAGAAGAAGAAGAAGTAGAAGGAGAAGAGTAAAAAGAACTAGAAAAAGAGGAGGAAGAAGAAGAAGAGGAGTAGAAGGAAACAAGAAGTAGTAGTAGCAGAAGAAGATGATGATGAAAAGGAAGAGGATCAAGACTAAGAAGATGATGATGAAGAAGAAGAAGAAGATAAAGAGGAAGAAGAAGAATAAAAATGGGAAGTAGAAGAAGAAGAAGAAAATGAAGAAAAGGAAGAAGAGGAAGGAAGAAGAAGCAAAGGAAGAAGAGGAAGAAGTTAAAGTAGGGGAAGAAGAAATTGTAGTTGAAGAAGAAGTTTGGGAAGATGATGAAGAAGAAGAAGAAGAAGATGTGGAAGAAGAAGAAGAAGATGAAGAAGGAAGAAAAAGAAAGAGGAAAGAAGAAAGAAGGAAGAACATAGATGGAAGAAGGATGAAAGAAGAATGAGGAAAGAAAACATAAGTAGAACAAAGGAAGAAGGAATATGGAAGAAGGAAGAAGGAAGAAGAAGAAAAAGAAGTAGAAGTGGAAGAAGAAGAAGACGAAGATGTGGAAGAGGAAGAGGATGAGGAAGAAGTAGATGAAGACAAAGTAGAAGAAGAAGATGAAAAGGAAGAAGAAGTTGAAGAAAAGAAAAAGAAGAAGTAGAAGATGAAGACGTCGAAGTTGGAAAAGAGGAAGATGACGAAGAAAAAGAAAACGTAGAAGAAGAAGAGGAAGAGCAGGAAGATGAAAAAGATGAAGAAGGTTAAGTAGAAGAAAAAGAAGACGAAGAAGAAGAAGAAGAAGATGGTGATGAGGAAGAAGAAGAAGGAGGAAAAAGAAAGAAGAAAGTAGATAGAAGAAAGTAGAAGGAAGAATTTAGATGGAAGAAGGAAGAAAGAAGAAGGATTAAGGAAGATGGAAGATATAAGTAAACGATGGAAGAAGAAAGATTGATGAAGGAAGAAGGAAGAAGATGGCAAAGAAGTAGAAGAAGAAGACAAAGAAGAGGAAGTGGAAGAGGAAGGGGTAGAGGAAGTCAAAGAAGAAAATGAAGAGGAAGTGGGGGAAGAAGATGAAGAGGAAGATGATGATGAAGAACAAGAAGATGATGAAGAAGAAGATGAAGAAATCAAAGGGGAAGTAGAAAAAGAAGACAAAGATAAAGAAAAAGAAGTTGAAGAAACAGAACAAGAAGAAGATGTAAAAGAAGAAAAGAAGAAGAGGAAGAGGAGGAAGAAGAAGAAGAAGAGGGAGAAAAACAACAGGAAGAGGAGGAAGAAGAAGAGGAAGAAGGTAAAGAAGAAGAAGAAGATGATGAAGAAGAAGAAGAAGAAGAAGAAGAGAGAGAAGAAGAATCGAAAGAAGAAGAATAATAAGAATAAAAGAAGAAGTAGAAGAAGAAAAAGAAGGAGATGAAGAAGAAGAAAAGAAAGAGGAGGAAGAAGAAGTAGAAAAGGAAGAAGATGAAGATGAAGAGGAAAATGGAGAAGAAGAGGAAGAAGAAAAGGAAGATTAGGAAGAAGAAGAAGAAGAACAAAGCAAAGAAGGAGAGCAAGAAGAAGAAGAAGAAGAGAAAGATAAGGAACACGAGGCAGACGTAGAAGAAAATGTACGAAAAGAAGAAGAAGAAGAAGAAAAGGAGGAAAATAATAAGAAGAAGAAGAAGGCGAAGGAGGAGGAGGAGGAGGAGAAGTAAAAGAAGAAGAAGAAGAAGAAGAAGAAGAATAGAATGAAGAACAAGAAAAAGAAGGAGAAGTGGAAGAAGAAGATGATGAAGACGAGGAAGATGGGGAAGAAGAGGAAGAAGAAGAAGAAGAAGTTGAGGAAGAAGAAGAAGAGCAAGGGGATGAAGAAGACGAAGAGGATGAGGAAGAAGAGGAAGAGTAAGGGAAAAAGAAGAAGAATAAGATGAAGAAGAAGAAGAAGAGGTAGAAGAAGAAGAGGAAGAAGAAGAGGAAGAAAAAGAAGAAGAAAAAAGAATTCTAAGTAGAAGTACAAGAAGAAGAAGAAGAAGAAAAAGAAGAAAAAGAAGAAAAAGAAGAAGAAGAGGAAGAAGAAGTTCAAGCAGAAGTAGAAGAAGTGGAAGAAGAATAAGAGAAAGATGAGGAGCAAGAAGAGGAAAAAGAAAAAGAAGTAAAAGAAGAGGAAGAAGAATGAGAAGATGTAGAAAAAACTAAATAATAATAATAATAATAATAATAATAATAATAATAATAATAATAAGAAAAGAAGAAGACAAAAAAGAATAAGAAGAAGAAGACGAAGAGGAAGAAGTAGAAGAAGAAAGGAGGAGGAAGAAGAAGAAGAAGAAGAAGAAGAAGAAGAAGTTGAGGAAAAAGTAGAAGAAGGGTAAGAGGGAAAGTAAGAAGAAGAAAAAGAAGAAGAAGAAGTGGAAAAAGAAGTGAATGGAGTAGAAGAAGAAGAAGAAGAAGAAGAAAAAAAAGAAGAAGTAGAAGAAGAAGAAGTGGAACAAGAAGGGGTAGAGGAAAAGGAAGAAAAACCAAAGTGGAAGTAGAGGAAGAAGATGAAGAGGAAGAAGATGAAGAAGAAGAAGAAGAGGAAGATGATGAAGAAGTCAAAGATGAAGTAGAAAAAAAAGACAAAGTTGTAGTAAAAGAAAAAGTAGATGAAGAGGCAAAACAAGAAGAAGTTATAAAAGAAGATAAAGAAGAAGAGGAAGAGGAAGAAGAAGAAGAAAAAGAAGCGGAAGAAGAAGAATAAGAAGAGGAAGATGAAGAAGACGAAGAAGAAGAAGAAGAAGAAGGTAAAAAAGAATAAGAAGAAGGAGATTGAGGAGCAGCAGAAAAAAAAGAAGAAGAGGGAGAAGAACAATAAGAAAAAGAAGAAGAAGAAGAGGAAGAATAAGAAGGAGAAGAAAAAGAAGAAGAACAAGAAGAAGATCACGAAGAAGAAAAAGAGAAAGTGGAGGAAGAAGAAGAAGAAGTTGAAGATGAAGAGCAAAAAGGAGAAGAGGAAGATGAGGAAAAAGAAAAGAAAGATGAGGAACAAGAAGAAGAAGAAAAAAGAAGAAGAAGAAGAGCAAGACAAAGAAGAAGAAATGGAAGAAGAAGAAGAGCAAGAAGAAGAAGAGGAAGATAAGGACAAAAGGCGAAAGTAGAAGAAGATGTATGAAAAGAATATGAAGAAGAAGAAAAAGAAGGAAAAGAAGAAAAAGCAGAAGAAGGAGAAGAAGGAGAAGAAGAAGAAGAAGAAGAAGGAGAAGAAGAAGAAGAGAAAGAAGAACAAGATAAAGAAGAAGAAGTGGAAGAAGAAGATGAAGTTGTGGAAGAAGAAGAAGAGCAAGAGGATGAAGAAGAAGAAGATGATGATGAGGAAGAAGAGGAAGAGTAAGAGGAAGAAAAAGAAGAATAAGAATTAGAAAAAGAAGAAGATGATGAAGAAGAAGAAGAGGAAGAAAGGGAAGAAGAAGAAGAGGAAGAAGAAAAGGAAGAAGAAGAAGAAGAAAAAGAAGAAAAAGAAAAAGAAGAAGAGTAAGAAGAAGTATAAGTAGAAGTAGAAGAAGTGAAAGAAGAAGAAGAGGAGCTAGAATAGGAAAAAGAAAAAGAAGAAAATAAGAGGAAGAAAAATAAGAAGAAAAAAATAAAGAATAAGAAGAAGAAAAAGTAGAAGAAGAAGAAGAAGAAGAAGAAGAAGAGGAGGAGGAAAAAGAGGAAGACAATGGAGAATAAGAAGAAGAAGAAGAAGAAGAAGAAGAAGAAGAAGAACAAGTAGAAGAAGAAAGGAGGAACAAAAAGAAAAAAAAGAAAAAGTAGCTGAGGAAAAATAAGAAGAAGAAGAAGAAGAAGAAGAGGAAGAAGGAAGGAAAGAAGAAGAAGAAGGGAAGAAGAAGAAGAAGAAGAGGAAGAAGAAGAGGATGAAAGAAGAAGAAGAAGAAGAAGTGGACGAAGAAAAAGAGTAAGAAGAATATGAAGAAAAGGTAGAAGATGAAGAAGAAGAAACCGAAAAAGAACAATAACAATAATAAGTGAAAAAGAAGAACAAGAACAAGAAGAAGAGAAAGAAGAGAAAGAATAGGAAGAGCAATAAGAAGATAAGGAATAAGATGAATAGGAGGAAAAAGATGAAGTAGAAGAAGAAGAAGGTAAAGAATAGAAAGGGGAGTAGAGAAAAGAACAGGAAGAAAAAGAATAAGAACAAGAGTACGTTAAGGAAGAAGAGAAAGAAGAACAAGAAGAAAATGAGGAGGAATAAGAAGAACAAGAATAAGAAGAAGAAGAAGAGAAAGAGAAAGAAGAGGAAGAAGAAAAGAAGGAGAGGAAGAAGAAGACGAAGATGGGCAAAAAGAAGAAGAAGAGAAATGGGAGAGAGAAGAAGAAGAGGAAGAAGAAGAAGAAGAAGAACAAGAGGAAGTTGTAGAAGAAGTGGATGAAGAACAAGAAGAAGATGAAGAAAAGAAGAAAAATAAGAATAAGAAGAAGAAGAGGAAGTAGAGGAAGAAGAGGAGAAGAAGAAGATGAAGATGATGAATTAAAAGAGGTAAAAGAAGAACAAGAATTAGCAAAAGAAGAAGAAGAAGAAGAAGAAATAAAAGGAAAAGAAGAAGAAGAAGTAGAAGAAGAAGAAAAAAATAAAGAAGAAAAAGAAGAGAAAGTAGAAGAAGTAGAAGAAGAAGAGGAAGAGGAAGAGCAGGAAGAAGAAAAGGAAGATTAGGAAGAAGAAGAAGAAGAAGAGAAAGGTGAAGAAGAAGAAGAGGAAGAAAAAGAAGTGCAAGAAGAAGAAGAAGAAGAAGAGAAAGATAAGGAACAAGAGGCAGACGTAGAAGAAGAAGTACGAAAAGAAAAAGAAGAAGAAGAAAATGGAGGAAAAGAATAAGAAGAAAAAGAAGGCAAAGAAGGAGGAGGAGGAGGAAAAGAAGAAGAAGAAGAAGAAGAGAAAGAATAAGATGATGATGAAGAAGAAGAAGAAAAAGAACAAGAAGTGGAAGAAGAAGATGAAGAAGATGAGGAAGATGGGGAAGAAGAGGAAGAAGAAGAAGAAGAAGAAGAAGTTAAGGAAGAAGAAGAAGAGCAAGGGGATGAAGAAGAAGAAGAAGATGAGGAAGAAGTGGAAGAGTAAGAGGAAAAAGAATAAGAATAAGAAGAAGAAGAAGAAGAAGAAGAAGAAGAAGCGGAAGAAGGGGAAGAAGAGGAAGAAGAAGAGAAAGAAAAAGAAGAAGAAAAAAAAGAATTATAAGTAGAAGAAGAAGAAGGAAAAGAAGAAGAGCAAGAAGAAGTTTAAGCAGAACTAGAAGCAGTGGAAGAAGAAGAAGAGAAAGAAGAGGAGCAAGAAGATGAAAAAGAAAAAGAAGAAAAAGAAGAGGAAGAAGAATGAGAAGATGTAGAAAAAACTAAAGAATAAGAAGAAGAAAAAGAAGAATAAGAAGAAGAAGAAGAAGAAGAAGAAGAAAAAGAAGAAGACAAAAAAGAATAAGAAGAAGAAGACGAAAAGGAAGAAGTAGAAGAAGAAAGGAGGAGGAGGAAGAAGAAGAAGAAGAAGAAGAAAAAGAAGAAGAAGAAGAAGAAGTTGAGGAAAAAGAAGAAGAAGAAGAAGAAGAAGGGGAAGAGGGAAAGGAAGAAGAAGAAAAAGAAGGAGAAGAAGAAGTGGAAAAAGAAGAGAATGGAAAAGAAGAAGAAGAAGAAGAAGAAGAAGAAGAAGAAAAAGATGAAGAAGAAGAAGGAGTAGAAGGAGAAGAAGTGGAAGAAGAAGGTGTAGAGGAAGAGGAAGAAGAAGACGAAGAGGAAGCAGAGGAAGAAGACGAAGAGAAAGAAGATGAAGAAGAAGAAGAAGAGGAAGATGACGAAGAAGTCGAAGATGAAGTAGAGAAAAAAGACAAAGATGAAGAAAAGGAAAAAGTAGATGAAGAAGAAGAACAAGAAGAAGTCATAAAAGAAGATGAAGAAGAGGAAGACGAGGAAGAAGAAGAAAAAGAAGACAAAAAAGAAGAATTGGAAGAGGAAGATGAAGAAGATAAAACAGAAGAAGAAAAAAGTAAAAAAGAATAAGAAGAAGATGATGAAGAAGAAGTAGAAAAAGAAGAAGAAGAGGGAGAAGTAGAATAGGAAAAAGAAGAAGAAGAAGAGGAAGAATAAGAAGGAGAAGAAGAAGAAGAAGAACAAGAAGAAGATGACGAAGAAGAAGAAGAGAAAGTGGAGGAAGAAGAAGAAGAAGAAGAAGTAGAAGAAGTTGAAGATGAAGTAGAAGAAGTTGAATATGAAAGGAAAAAGGAGTAGAGGAAGAAGAGAAAGAAGAAAAGAAAGATCAGGTAGACGAAGAAGAAGAAGAAACAAGGAGGAGAAGAGTAAGACGAAGAAGAAGAAATGGAAGAAGAAGAAGAGGAAGTAGAAGCAGAGAAAGATAAGGAACAAGAGGAGGAAGAAGAAGAATAAGTGCAAAAAGAAGAAGAAGAAGAAAAAGAAGGAAAAGAAGAAGAAGAAGAAGAAGGTGAAGAAGGAGAAGAAGTAGAAGAAGAAGAAGGCGAAGAAGAAGAAGAAGAAGAAGAAGAAGAAGAAGAGGAAGAAGAAGAAGAAGAAGAAGAAAGGAAAGAAGAACAAGATAAAGGAGAAGTGGAAGAAGAAGATGAAGTTGAGGAAGAAGAAGAGGAGCAAGCAGATGAAGAAGAAGAAGAAAATGAGGAAGAGTAAGAGGAAAACAAGAAGAATAAGAATAAGAAAAAGAAGAAGATGAAGAAGAAGAAGAAGAGGAAGAAGGGGAAGAAGAGGAAGAAGAAGAAGAGGAAGAAGAAGAGGAAGAAGAAAAGGAAGAAGAAGAAGAAGAAAAAGAAGAATTATAAGTAGAAGAGGAAGAAGAAGAAAAAGAAGAATAAGAAGAGCAAGAAGAAGTATAAGTAGAAGTAGAAGAAGTGAAAGAAGAAGAAGAGGAAGAAGAGGAGCTAGAATAGGAAAAAGAAAAAGAAGAAAATAAGAGGAAGAAGAATGAGAAGAAGTAGAAAATAATAAAGAATAAGAAGAAGAAAAAGTAGAAGAAGAAGAAGAAGAAGAAGAGGAAAAAGAAGAAGACAAAGGAGAATGAGAAGAAGAAGAAGAAGAACAAGAAGAAGAAGAAGACGAAGAGGAAGAAGATGTAGAAGAAGAAAGGAGGAAGAAAAAGAAAAAGAAAATGAAGAAAAAGAAGTTGAGGAAAAATAAGAAGAAGAAGAAGGGGAAGAAGGAAAGTAATAAGAAGAAGAAGAAGAAGAAGAAAATGATGAAAGAAGAAGAAGTGGACGAAGAAAAAGTGGAAGAAGAATAAGAACAAAAGGTAGAAGAAGAAGAAAAAAAAGAAAAAGAACAATAATAATAATAATAAGTGAAAGGAGAAGAATAGGAACAAGAAGAAGAGGAAGAAGAGGAAGAAAGGGATGAACAATAAGAAGATAAGGAAGAAAGATGAATAGGAGGAAAAAGATGTAGTAGAAGAAGAAGAAGAAAAAGAAGAGAAAGAGGAGGAGAAAAAAAGAAGTTGAAAAAGAAAAAGAGGAAGAAAAAGAATAGGAACAAGAGTACGTTAAGGAAGAAGAGAAAGAAGAACAAGAAGAAGATGAGGAGGAATAAGTAGAACAAGAATAAGAAGAAGAAGAGAAACAGAAAGAAGGGGAAGAAGAAAAGAGGGAGAGGAAGATGAAGAAGAGGAAGTTGAAGAACAATAGGAGGGAGAAGAAGACTAAGAAGAAGAAGATGGGCAAAAAGAAGAAGAAGAGAAATGAGAGAGAGAAGAAGTGGAAAAAGAAGAAGTTGAAAAAGAAGAAGAGGAAGATGCAAAAGAAGTGGATGAAGAAGAAGAATAAGAATAAGAAGAACAAGAAGAAGAATAAGAATAAGAAGAAGAGAAAGAAGAAGAAGAGGAAGAAGAGGTGAAGAAGAAGATGAAGATGATGAATTAAAAGAGGTAGAAGAAGAA
>JAIUJO010000390.1:55000-127500 GCA_023846275.1 Vanilla planifolia | reverse complement strand
AACAAATTAGACTAAAATTGACTAATCTAAATATATGTAACAATTTTCAGGCATGGAGCATTAATGTCGAACTCCTTCGCTGCAATAATCAGAACAAGGCAGCACTCCTGAGCTAAGATAGTAGTATCCTGAATCTACGCACTACTCACTAGATTTATGAATTATTTAATCATGTTATTGGATGTGTAATAACTTACTCATGAACGAACTTGATAACACTTATTATGAAATAAAGCTGCTTTTAGAGCAAACAAAGTGTCTTATAAGAAGAAAACAATAAGAGCAAATACATTATTTGGGACTAAAGTTTAAAGCTTTTTCCTTGCAAAGTTCTTAATTACTATGGTCATTTGCGCTATCTAATCATGTAATTTTACAATAAAATGACCATTGCTACAATTGCCCTTTTTAAACAATAATTCTACTCATTGTTTAATCTCTCCATTAAACGATTGCATTGTCCACATTTAATATACAAGTAAAATTAAATCTTGTCATTATATCATAATTTAGAATTAACCGTTCACATGAAATCCAAATTTTTAAACTACTACAGTTTTTTCATAACTGGCCATTTGTGCAGTTTTCATAACCAAGTGTTCCAAGTTTATTTTAATCTTGTCACTCCCACACAATGACAACTTTTTTGATAAATATTTACTAGGTTTTATGAATTTATTTAAATAATATTAAGTTTTTAATTAAAAAACATATATTTATTAATAACATCAAATGGTTCGTTTGTTAAACACTTTTAGCCATTAGGAAATAAATTGGGTAAATATTGATCAAAATAAATTGATGAAATTTTTACAAAATTCTAAAGAAATATTTTAAGTAATGATATTGAAGGCATTAATAGCTAGTGCTCATTGTTGCCCCTATACATTGTGTACTTCACCAATTCATTATTTCTTCTTAAAAACATTAAAGTTCTCATTTCCTCTTTTTCCTATTTGATAAAATTAAAATACTTGTGCCTTGTTGAGCATTCGTCAAGCATAGGAATTACTTTTCATAAATTTTAATTGCCACTTTTCTTTCCTCTTCTTATAAATCTTACTTCATTATAAGGCCTTTGTAGTTAGTGTTTTTTCTATTTAATTATTGTGAGAGTTTAGTATACCCATTGTTTAGCAAAAGTCTTATATAGATTTTTTTTAAAATCATTTTTTCTAGGAGTGGTTGTATGTTTGATTTTAGGATGAATAACCTAAAAAATGCTTAAGTACACTTTAAAATTCTTGTTAACCTTCCTATTATACAATTTCCTTAAAAATTTATTTTTAAATAAAAATTATCGTTATTTTAAATGAAATTTAAATTTTTTGAAAAACTAGTTTTAGATATTTGTTTAAGCTTATTGCAAAATTTTTTAAACATTTCCTTAAAATATTTTTGTAAGAAACAAATTTTAATTTTCTAATAATTCTTCCATTATCTTATTGAACTACTTTTGACATGATGAGAAGAGATCATTTGCTTAAGATCAATGTACAAAACTCAAATGAACTAAACTGAGTTAATTAAAAGGAAGGAACTTAATGAAGCATAAGCCAAAAAAGTTGATATTTGAAATGAAGAGTTAATAACATGGAGGATATATGGCAAGCTTGAATAATAAACAATGAAAAATAATAGTAAAGATGGAGAAATTTTTTATTTTTAAAATCATAAAAAGGTTCATTTTGACACAAGTCTCAAAAGAACTTCACAAACAAACATCAAAGTGACAATGAGGTGGTAGCATTTTTCAAGTTTGTTTTAGCATGGTGACACTTCCAACATGACTCTAGGAACAACTTCTTGTAAGTATGATCCTCTCCCTTATTGGGTATATCTCATGTGTGCATTAGCCTCATGGTGTTTCTTTTACGTTGAATGTGGGAAAGTTTTTTATCCTCACTATTCATGATAACACTAATCTCTTTTTTAAAGTGTAAACAAAAGGTCATGTTTGATGATGATGTCTCTAAAAAGGTTGCCCCCTTCAAACTCACTCAAATAGGTAACATTTTCAATTGGATGACCAAACATGGAATTTCAAAGAATAAGAATTCAAAACAATTGGCATCTTTGAACCTATCACAAAGTGGTAAGCATGTGCTCCTAATATTTTCACTATAATTGGAAAATATTTGATGTTGGATGTACAATATTTGGATTACTGTAGTCTTTCAAATGATGGTCCTCAAATGGTTCCAAATTTTTAACTCAATACTAAACCTTTGTAAGCTTTAGTGTAGATCTCATTAAAGCACATTCCAATAACCATGGTCAATAAGTAGGCCCTATTCTCAATCATGTTAATAGTTAGCAAGTCTTTAAAAGTAATGCAATGATAATAAACATAATAAGACCCCATGGGGCTCTGGTCTTCATTTTCGTCAAACTTGATCAAAGACTTCCTTTATGTATTGGAATCTCTAGAAAGACTAAGTGCAATAATGGATTACTAAAAAAAGTTAACTAATGAAAACTTCCCAATTTTTATTGAAGAAACTGTAAGCAAGGATTCTCAATGGTCCAATGCAAGCAAGCAAAAGGCTCTAAACGCTTATGTGTAAGACATGAAGAAGATGAGACAATTCCAATTAATGAAGTAATAAGTTATATGAAACTTCAAACTTTGGTAGCCATCAATGTAGAAAACAATATCAACACCCACTACGTCACACAACATCAACAGAATAAAAAAACATAATTGTGCTATGAATAATCTATTCAATGACTACATGATCAATTTTGGCTAGCAATTCTAAAGTAAGAGTAAAAAATATCAATCTAATTTGAAACTTATTTAGAACATGTAGCTTAAACATCAAGTAGACATTCAATCTCTTAAACTCTTGAATACAGATCTCACGGAAAAAGTAAAGGCTCTTGAGCTCTTTAAGTTAGACTCGAATAGCTTCACAGTGGTTAATAGTAACAAGTAAATAAGAAAAGTCACTAAATGGAATGTTAAAAAGATCATTTATTTAAAAATGACTAGAAGAAGCTTTCAAGCTCTCAAAATATAAGCATTGTAGATTGTAATTGATAATGTCCTACTTTTCAACGCAGAGGATGTAGTTAGTTTTGTAGCTACTTGATGCTTAATAACATGATTAGATTACAAAAAATTAAGTTAATTACGATGATGGAATGCTTTGCAAGCAATATAGAAATGAACATTCTTTATAGGAGACTAAATTTTTACTATTGTGAGGCAACATTTCTAACAAAGCATATGTGTTTTAGTTACAATACTTACAATGTTAAAAATTGAAAATTAGGAATATTTTCTTCACATGGTGATACATAAGTGATGTGTTAGCATTTTGTGTATGCCAACAACTCTTTTATTAATAGAATAGATATTTGGTGCAATTTATGATTGATGATGGAGTCCAATTGTCATCCCTAAATGGAAGGGACACTCAAACCACTTTACTAAGGTTGAAAAATATAAACACCACCCTTGTGGGTAGAACCTTATTGAATCATGATTTGCTCAAAGCCTTCCTAAACTAGTGGCTCAACATATGAACAAGTTTTTATTATACCAAATGCTATAACTGATCATTTGTTCATCAATAATTAAATCTAAACAACTTAGATTCCTAAGTACTAGGATTGAAAGCATAGAATTGTCTCAAGTGTTTGCTTAGCATTGGAGTTTTCCAATTTCTTGACTAGGAGGGAGGGCACTAACTTACAAGTTAATGAGAACTAAAGCCCACCTTAAAAAATGGAGTAAAATTTAATTTGTTCATATATTTTTAAAGATTGAAGAAAAAGAATAACATGTTATGGAGAAGTGAACAACTTTAAAGAGTTACAATTGTGTTATCAATGTTAGGACTAACAAATGTTAATATGTACTAAACATAGTATTGAAATTAAGGAGATGTAAGGGGAACACATATAAGAATACAAAGGGATATGTTTTTCGAATTCTAGAGGATATTTAGAATTCTGAATGCCACCAAAAATTACAAAATAAATATCTAAAATTCTTTAAAAAAAATTAAAAAATTAACTAAATGCACTACAAAAAAATTACCTTCATTTGTTCACAAACCGACACATGCATTTCAGGCAGTAGTAATGGTGAAAGGTGAGGTAATGGGAAATGCACAATGCCACATAGGTTAATCAGTGCATCATTGGTTTCCAATTTCAATGAGTAGCCTCAGTAGGGAGGCCTTGACACTTCGAGTCCACTTTGGGGTCAATGCAAGTTGAAGAGAGTTAGCATGAGTAGATGAGTCACCACTGATGGTAGTGGTAACGATGGGTGACAAAGGTGGTTGATAGAAAAAAAAACCCAAACCTAAATTTTAAGCCATTTCTAAATCTATTTTAAGCAAATTTTATATAGACAAACTTGTGAGATGGTTAAAGCGAAGGCCTATACCGATTAAAAAGATGAAAATCACTAAAAAGTTTTTAATTATTCTTTTAAGAAATTAAACTTATCTATATATACAAATAAAATGATGTATTAATAAAAAAATAGAAATATGATACAAATGAAGTTTTTTTTATAATTGATCCCCATAATTATTATGATAACAAAAACTAATGAGAAGTATTGTCGCCAATCCTAATAGGGCTCCAAGTTCGAATAGAACTAAAACATCATCAAGTTAAACTTTTACATGACGTGCTCGATGCTATTGCATCAGATGTATGTGAGCTAAAAGATAGGTATTGTGCAGCTTAAGAATGGTGATTAAATCACAAATGTCTTCCACATAACATTCAATAATAAGCAAATGATGGATAATATATAGATACTTAAAGATCCAAGTGGGAGTTGGGTCTTAAAGAAGGAGTTAATTGCTAAAAATGTTGTGGAATTCTTAACATCTATCTACTCTATTCCAAGGAAATGGAGAAGTGCTTTGCTTTTTGATATTTAGACCAACTGAAAAGTAATATGATGTTAATTCAACTAGTTAATAAGGAGAAAATAAAACAAATTATTTTATTATGGATTCTTCATGTGCTTACAAGTTGGATGTGTTTGATGTTTTATTTTACAAGCATTCTTGGTCTACATTTTAATATGAAATTTATTACTCTATCAATGATTTTATTATTGTTAACCTATCACATAAAGAATGCAGTAATGCTAAATTAATTTTTTTTCTAAAGATTAATTATAATACAACTTTGAAAGGCTTTTTGGACAATTGGATATATAGTTTCTCAAAAATACACTAAATTCATAGTAGCTAGCCTATAGTTTTTCATACCCACCATCATCTCCATGGAGCAATCAACTTTACTAAAGAAGGGGATAACACTAAAAAGATCTTACCTACATAAAAATCATACTCTCATAAGTGCAAACTAATGATTTAGATGAGAAGATTGAAGCTAATAGCTCTATTATCAAGCTAGACTTTAAGAATATGTTCAATAATATATCATGAGAAAAATAAGTACTACAAATGTTTAACTTCAATAGTTAATTTATTAATCAAATCATGATTATATATAATATAAGCTAGTTGAAAGACATTTTTAACAAAAAAGGAAATGGTTCCATCTAAATTCTCCCATTAACTAAGGCGTGGTAACGCTCTATCCCCTTTTCTTCTCCACCTTGTAGCTAAAACGCTAAGAAGAGGTTTAAACAATCTACATATACAAGGTAAGTTGAAGCACTAGGCCACTAGAAGTGGTTGTCAACCATTGTCCCATTTTTGCTTTGTAGATTACTTTATTCTCTTCTAAAGAGGTGACAAATGATCAATAAAAAATATCACATTATTCCTGTCTGATCTCAAAGGCACATCAAGTTTATAGATTATTATACAAAGGATCTTCTTTATTATATGTACAAACATGAAACAAAAGTAGGAGAACATCGAAAAGGAGCTCCTTTAGAAAAGATACTATCTTCAAATCACTCAACTCAAAAGCACATTATTCAAAGGTAGGAAATAAGAGGTCCACTCAAAACACTAAATTGACAAAACATGCAAAAGAAAAGACTCTCAGTGGGAGGTAGTATTTGTCAGTCATATCCTCTAACTAATAATACGTTATAATCTATTGATAACTTATCTTCTCAATAATATTACTAATTTTTTTTAGAAAATGTGATAAATGGTTTCTTTTGGTGTGATAATGATTTGCAAAGCAAGCACCATTTGGCTAGCTAGAAAAGATTAGTTTCCCCTACAAAATGTATGGATTACTAGTTAAGTAATTGTAAGATTTTAATGATTCATGTAATGTAAAGCTTTTGAAGAAGGTCTACACCTCAAGAATTATCTATTTTATAAACATAAGTTGTAATTTCCTTAATAAAAAATGTTATGGAGCATGCTTATTGAGTTAGAATCAAGTAAAGTGAATCATTCTCACTATTTTGTATTTTGTAGTACTTGGAGCAAAATAGATAATGATGGCATCAATTACTAGACCCTCACCAAGGATGGTAAGCTCACTATCAATTTAGAATAAGAGAAGCTTAGAGGTGATTAATTGCCTTACTTATAAGTCATAAAAAATAATGTAGAATAATTGCCAACCTTCCACAATTTCTCTACTTATGTGGGGACTCCTAAATAACTAATTACCTTTTGATAAGAACTAGAGGGACTTGAATTTGAATTTATAGAAAAATGCTATTTTTTTATATAGGAACTCTCAAATGAATCTTATGGAACCAATTTGAAATTAATCTTGGCATTAAACAAACCTACCATCATGATTCAAGAAATGCTTCAACAATGGTGGAAGTGTAGTCACCCAAACTCAATAGATATTAAGGGATTTAGTTTTTTACTATCTCTCGTATGCTAAAATATCTAGAAGATTTAAATTCAAAACAATTCGATGAGCAATATTCCCTATTCCTTGATAGAGTTTAACATAATAGTTATGGTTTGAATTGTTGTCTAATCACCTAAAGAAGTTCAATAGATCCTCAAACAGTAAAAAATTCATTGCTTCCTTGATTTTTTGAGATCAATTGAACAATTAAAAAGTTGTTTAATGCACTCCCCTAGTAAAGGAATTAGTTAAATTTAATTCTAAGTGATTGACTAGAGGGAACCAAGGCCTCATAGGTTGTGTTCATGTGATCGGAAACTACTTGGTAGAGCTATTAAAGCACTCTCAATTTACATTGTATGTAAAAAAATATATAAGTTGAAGCCATTGAAATACTATTTGGTTTAAACTTATGGAATAATTTGGGATTATGTAAACGTCATTATGGAATCAAACAATTAATTAATCATAATAATATTGCACAAAAGCATTGGAATCACTTGTTGTAGCTTAATTCTACTAATTAGAATGAATTGATTTCATTGCAACATAGTTTAAATCTAACATATGTTCAAGAAAAGAAATGTAATAACAAACTATTAGACTTAAATAGCTAATAATTGTATTCATTTGTAGGTTTAAGTTAAAAACAAATTCCAAAAGTTTACAAAGTTTTAATTAAGCGTGATGAGGAGAGATGTTGGTATGGTGATCATAAGGAAAGTCATCCAACTAATTAGTACATAATCAAAGGCATGAAATGCATTCACACGATCATTAAGGTTGACTTGGATTTGTTCTTGGGGAAATTCCTAAGTATTTTGGGCTAAAAAAAATGAACTAAAATCTTGGACAACCACTAGATTTTATGATATAACTTTTATTTTAGCTTAAGAAATCAATTTTGATAAAATACTTTGGGTTCATATAACTCATGTCAAGTTAATCATATTCTCAAAAAAATGAGTGGACCTATTTTTTGTGGTACATTTCATTGTAAGGAAACCAATGTTGATAAAATCTCTTAATTTTAATAAATGATAGCCATTCTTCTTATATCTAAGATCATGACTTTTTTGTTTAAAAAATTATAGAAGTCCAACCCATTCCAATATATTCCAATCAAAATTGAACTTGATTCTAGCAAAAAATGCAAAAGAAAGGTTCATACTATTATGACAACTTTTGTAGTATTAATACGATAGCAATTTTGTGAATTAGGAAGCTACCTAACAAATTTAACATTCTTTTTAGGAATAAGTTATGCAAAGAATGACAAAAAAGCCATCTCTTTCTCAACAATTTCTTTGTCATTTGATCTAATAACAAATTTAATTGTTCAACAATTTTAGTTACACATGTTTCCATAGCCTAATCATCTTGTACTCCTTGATTCATTGGCAAGCACATCCTCCAAATCAACCATATGTGAAGACTAATTCAATGGCATTAGTTAAGTATGATGGACTTAATTAGGCAATACATTGGACTCACTATTTATTTGGAATCAGTAAAGACTTTACCTTGATTCTATGCAACTTTATCATGGCTTTGAATCATACTAATACGGCTATTAACATCTAAACAAATAGATGACACTTATTGACTATTTCAATATTCTGGTTATAGATTTTATCACCGTATTGAGTTATATCTTACATCATAGCAACACAATCACTAGCTTAGTACCTACTTAACGTGCAACTTTTAGATTGGTCCAAAAAAATTTAATAATGCATCAATAGTTAGTTTGGATTACTCCAAAGTTGAACAATTTCTTAGCATGTATAATATGATTCCTTATTAGCCTAGTATAACATTTCACATCGAGAGTACCATCTTCAATGAGTATTTTTTTTAATGTTGATCAATCAGATATATCTTTTATGTTTCCTCTTTTTGTCAATGTCATTCTAATACTACCACTCATTAGAAAGGATTAGACAAATATGTTGACTCTAATTTTTTTTTCGTACAACCTAAAATCATGAAATTTGTAAATGAAGTATACCATACTTCATAGCAAGATTGTCATCAACTAAATATGTGGCATGGCACGAACCATTTCTATTTCTTTGAAAGCACTTTGATTTGTGTTAGATTATTTATTTACAAAAATGCAATAATACATTAATCAAACTTATCCATTTAGGCACATTGTCTCAATTTTTGTTCTTCAGGTCCTCAATTAGCTTGGTTTACCATTCATGAATCTTGTCATAAAATATTTAGCAATATGGTTCTCATCATACGATATGATAGGTCCTCAGACCAAGGTTAGTCATTACACCCTTATGTGTTCTTATACAATTTCTATGCACAAGTTATGTGGAATCAATCATGGTGATTATAGATACCTCTATGCATTAGACTCATTCCAATTAATAAATTGAATTAGTAATATTGATACTTCAGAGAGACACTCCAAATCACTGAATAGTATCTAGTGAGCTTATGACATGCACGTGCATCAACACATCAAAAACATATGGATGGTCATCTTCACACACACATATCAATAGCAGCCTTTAGAAGTCTTGATAAAAAAATAATGCATTTTAAGAAACTATAACTATTGTAACCTCCAATATGCAGTAATTCTTTTTTTCATAAATGAAATGGTAGAGAAATAGTCTACATAGCCTTGAAATGATGGAAAAGACAGATAAATGATTTTAAGAGATGTTAAATACTTATAATAAACATAAATAGAACTATATAACTTATGATTAATATAATCATCCACTAATGCAATTGCATATCAACATTTAATTATTCAATAATTTCAAAACCTCAAATTTTGTAATTATCACCAATAAAGCCATGTTATCATTAAGGAAGCTATAGGGATAATTTATGTCATTAACATAGCTTAAAAATATTAGATGAACTTTTGCTATCTGCATTCATATAATGCAAAACATCATGTGTAATATTACCTGTTATTTCCTCTTTGAAGTGAAAATTATAGAGTTTTTTTACTTTAAAATTGTGCAATAGGCTAAACTTCACCCCTTAAAAAGTCATTGAGTTGTTATGTTTTAGCATTCAAAAAACATTAGTAAGGTTCAAACATATTAGCATTCCATACATCAATCAAATATTCCACTTGGAGACATACTATTCTACTAAGATTTAAGGCCATTCCAAGTTTGGAACCTCTACTTTTAGTAAGTCTATGAAATTATTCCTATTATGGGAACCAATTACAGTTAACCCTTGTTTATTACACTTTTTAATTTTCTTTTTATAAATTTTTAGGTTATTTGTATTTATAATTTAGTTTAAGTTAATTGGAGATTGATTAGCAGCTTTCCAGATACTTATAACTTTAAATTCTATCTAGGACATTCTTATAGTAGTATGGTAATTTTATTAGCAAAAAATTTGATTTTAAATGTCTTTCAAATGTCTTAAAATTGAGCGTTGGTTGTGGTCAAATCAGCTATATTATACAAAATTATCCATAGCTCAAATACACCAAAAAAAGAAAGAGAAAAAGAAGAGAATGAAAAAGAAGAAAGATTTTTCGAGCTACTTGGTTGCTTGAGAAGAATTAGACTCCACAACTTCAGATAATAAGGAAGAAATGACATGGTTCATAGTAAATGATGATGAATCAAGACAGTGAGTATAGAATAAAAGATTAAGATAAGCTCTTGGCCTTGTGAAGTTTTTGAAAATAACTACATAGAAGTTATTAGTGTTTTAACTTCTTTAATATTTATACATAAAAAATTAAAAATGTTTTATAAAGAAAAAATAATTTTTTTATTATTTTTTGAAGAGATTACAAAAAAATTATGTGATGAAAATGATTCCATGACGATTGAGAATACTTCTTCAAAAAAAGAAATTATGAGTTTGAAAAAAAAATATTCTATTCAACATGTAAAATTTTCTAATGTTTCACATGATGTTTATTTTTCTAAACATAAATATATGTTTTTAATATGTCATATATTTAAAAAATTACATACTTTTGTAGTTGTAGAAAAGGAGATGCTTTTCATGATTGTCAAATTAGGAAAAATGTTTTAGTACAAAACCTTGTTTTAAATGACTATGCCAAGCTTGATTGGGTTCCTAAGGTTAGAGAATATAGAATTTAAAATAAGTTGTCTTCATAATTGTTTTATAGAGATATAGTGTTTTGAGACATTCACATGGTTGAAGTAATACACTTTGGAATAATGCATAGAAATAAGGAAAATAAAAGTTACATTTTATGCATATGTAATAAAAATTTTATAATTTATGTAACTATATATAAAGAAAAAAAAATAAAAAACTAGCTCTTGAGAGTTGGACAATAGATGCACAAGACATGACGAGAGATACCAAAATTTATCTCATTAAGACATTGTCTAAATAGATAGGTAACACTTGAAGACAAGTCTAAGAAGAAGATAATCACAATTGGTCACATAGGATAACATTAAAGAAAACAAGCAAGCTAGATGTAGCTAGAGTTCTTCTTAAGCCTAACAAAACTAGTTGAAAACGGTATGAATCGTGCAAAAAAGGAAGGAAACTTAAATTTTTCTTTTAAACCTAAAAATGAGTTAGTTATTAGTAGACCTTTAGGGATAGTTTAGTTAGACTTTTTTAGACCAACATAGCCCTAGAGTTTAGGTAGAAAAAATAGAATTGTGATTATTAATGATTTTTCTAGGTATAATTATATTGTATTTCTTAAGCAAAAGAGTGAGACACTTGAAATCTTTATTAATTTGATAAAAAAGATAAAGAGAACAAGTATCTTAAATTAAGTTGTATTCAATGTCATAATAGTAATGAGTTTAAAAATGAGGGCAACCAATTACATGTCCTAATTCACACCAACAAAATGACATGATAAAAAGGAAAAATAAGTCTTTAGTAGAGATGGATAGATCTATGCTAATTGAACACAACCTACCAAAATATGTTTGGGCCAAGGAAATTAACAAAACTTGTTATATAATAAATAGAACTAATTTAAGACCAATATTTAAGAAAATATACTTAAGAGTTATTTTAAAATAAGCAATTAAATGTTAGCTACTTTCAAGTTTTTGGATATAAATGCATAATTCTTAATAATGAAAGAATCAACTTGTTTGATGGGGAGGTATGATTAGAAATTTTCATAGGATACTCTTCTTTTAGGAAAACTTATAAAGTTTTCAACATGGATGCTCAAAATCCAAGCTTCACATTAAACAAAATCAATTATAGGGGAAGTTAATCAAGAAGATAGAACTAGAGCCTTTATGAGAGAAATCAATCATAATGTATTTTTATCTTTCACAAAACTATTATCTAGAGAAGAAGCCCATAATGTTAACTGTTAGGTTTATGTAGTAAAAGAAGAGTGAAATTAATTTGAGAGACCCCAAGTGTGGGAACTAGTTCTTAGGTTTAGTGATAAACAAGTGATTGGAACCAAATTGATATTTAAAAATATATTAGATAAAAATAAAGTGATCGTTGGAAACAGAGCTAGACTTATTGCTAAAGGTTATAGCAAAGTTGAAGGTATATATTTTTAGGAGTCATTTACATTAGTAATAAGATTAGTGGTCATTAAACTTTTCTTAGCATAATCATGTCATAAGATTTTTAGATTATTTCAAATGTATGCAAAATATAAATTTGAAAACAAGCTACTCAAAGAAGATAGGTGTGTTGAATAAACCTTAAGTTTTAAGATCCACGCATATGATGATTATGTATATAAGTTTAAGAAGGCATTTTATGGCCTTAAGTAAGCTCCTCATTCAAGGTATCATAGATTGAGTGATTATCTAGTTAATAGTGATTTTAGGAAAGAAAAAATAGATAACACATTATTATTAAAATCATTAAATAATCATCTCTTGCTTTTACAAGTTTATGTTGACAATAAAACTTTTGGAACCATAAATGAAAATATGTTTAAGATGCTTAGTGATTTAATCACATAGGAGTTTGAGATAAGTATAATGGGTGAGATAAATTTCTTCTTTGGATTACAAGTTATGTAACTAAAAGATGAGATTTATATTTTATAAATTTAAATTATTTATTCAAGAAGTTTAGATATGAAAAAATGAAACATAAGAAGATTCTAATGAATCAATTAGTGTATTTAGATTTATATAAAATTAAGAAACACAATGATAAAAAACTTTAAGAAGAACTTGCTAGATCTTTACTATATTTTATGATTAGTATATTGAACATCTTATTTAGTGTTAGCTTATGTGCTAGATTACAATATAAGCCTAAGTGAGTCCATCTAAAGGTTACTAAATTAATCTTCAAATATGTAGAAAGTATAATGAACATAGGTTTTAGGCATCCTAAAAATATTCATTCAAAAGATCATATAAGTTTTATAGATTTAGACTTTGTAAGCTCTAAGCTAGATAAGATAGAGCCTTAGGTGCATGTTAATTACTAGGAAATATTTTGATTTCCTAGTCAAGAAAGAAGAAAAAATTGCATAGTCATATGACTATAGAAGTTGATTATGTAGTGACCAAAAGTTGTGTTGCTCAAGTGTTATGCTTTACACAACAATTTGAATATTTTTGTTTAGATCTCTTGCATATTCCCATTAGAATTGATAACACTAATTCCTTGGCCTTATAAAAGAACTAAGTTCATCATTTTAAGAGCAAGCACATAGTATAAGATGCGACTTTATTAGTGATCAATTAGCTAAAAAACTTAGTAAAGTTCACATATGTTCCTACCAAAAAAGAATTGGCTGATATATTTACAAAATTCCATCCAACTAATCAATTTCAAATCATATGACAACAATTAAGTATAAAAAAAATTTTATAAATTATACCTCCTTTTTAATAATATTAAAATGGGAGAATGATCAAGATTTAAATAAGTGAGAAGGAACATGTAGTAAGGGAGAGAATGAATTAAGTGGGAGAAAAACCTTTTCATTTTTATTACCACATTGCCAACCAAGTCCAACTTGGCCAGGTAGCATAGAGTTAGGAAACTAGTTCAGAATAAGCTAACAAATTAATCAAGGTGCATGCTAATCTACATTGGGCCAATAAATTATTTATACACCCATTAAGCTTATTATAATGAGGAAATTACTTTTCCTTTCAACAATATGGGACTAACTTTCATCTAGCAATTTAGTGCCAAAAGTGTGCTCTGTTTCTAACCATTCAATCTTTGATTAGACAATAAATGTTTCAACCACTATGAGTACTTGATCCTATATTGAATTTAGATAACCAAGATCATGTTGGACTTCATTGAAATTTTTTTATTATTTTTGCCATTTGAAATAATTTATCCTTGAATTGGGTAACTCATCTTTCTCTATTTTTGAATCTTATGAATGACATCTTTCTCATTTTTTCAATGATGAATCAAACCATTCAGATCTTATCTTATTAGATCAGTTGGCCAAGATCTAATCCACTTTTATTTAATCATGCAGGACTCATCTAACTTTAATGTATTTCATATGATAGTTTAGAACCTCTTAGATTGGAGCCAATGGCACTAGTAAATCCCACATAATGACTAATTCCCTAGACATTAATTGAGCATTGCATTAGTCATCTCTAAAAAATATTTTAAGCTATTTTAAACTAGTGTTTGAGGCAACATTTTTCTTGACTTTTTAATTGGTATGATAAAAGTTTTTTATATAAATCTATACTTTATTAATGAATTGTCTAATAAATACGAACTAATCTTTGAGATCTTAACAAAACATTACACATTATTCTACTAGAAAATTCATTAATAATACTTAAGGTTTTTATCATAAAAAAATATCATATCTAATGGTAAAAAACACAATACGTTAACCATCAAATACTCCTTGAAATGATCATCAAACTAACGATTATCACTTTATAGTGACACTATCCCCATTCAACAATATTTTTGGAACATTCCATCTCTTTATGGAATCATTTGGTCTCAACTTATATTACTAGGTCTCATCTTTCTTAATGGTTCCTCCCTAATTATTTAATTTTTGTCCCTCTTTCTAACCTTAACAACAATTTTATATTATACTCCTACCTCAAGTATCTTTTTTATTGATACCTTTCCTCTTAATATTCTCCACTTATAGTACATTAAATATTTTGTTAGATAACCCTTGGAGTAAAAACCTTATAAAGATTTGTGTTTCTTAAACATACTATTGCAAATGACATCCAAAAATCTTTTGACCAATTTCATTAAAAACTATTCCAAGAACTACTTATTGAAGTAAAAACTTCATATGTTTTTAATTTGGTACTTCTGCTATTTTTCTTTAAAAATTCCCTTTGAATTAAATTAATTTTATTTTTAATATGTTTTGGTATTTCTTTTTATGATATATCCTCTTCCAATTCATGTAAAATTATTATTTGAGGTTACCTTTCATTTTTTCCATTGATATTTGGCTTCCCCTCCATATTGTTAGTTCTTTCAAATGATAGTCTTTATGATCTTATGCAAAAATATCTTTATGGAAATTAATTTCATGACATTCAAAAAATTTTTGAAATTTACTTACATTATTTCAAAAAACATTAAAAAAATATTAAAGGCTCTTGGCTTTTTTGTAAACATTGCACCATATAAGAATTTAATCATTAAAATTTAAAAAATGTTAGGATGACTCCAAAGCAACTCTTCATTTACTTTCCAAGTAGCTACTCGTTATTATAACTTGCGCACGAGATGCAATTTTCTCTAATTTTGTTGATTTCTCTTGTTAAGAATGCCATTGTTATTTGCTTATGAAATAATTTAGGATGCACCACCAAGTTGCTTCGAACATATTTTCATATAAAAGTACCATTAGCAAAAAGTTTTATTAGGATTGAAAGAAAAAATACATGATGTACTACAACAATGATAATGACAGCTATCTTGTAAGCAATAGAACAATTTATTTCAATAATCTATGAAAGCACAAAATTTCTTTTCATAGTTACTCTATTTTTTCGATCAACATAATGCATTTCATAGGTTTTGTTTTTGAATGTACATGATCCTCTTCCTGAAATCCCACTTTCTTAATTTTACTATCATGCTTTTTGTTATATTCCTTTTGAATTCATGTTTTGATTATTTAGATCTTCTTAATAGAATATAAAATCATATATATATATATATATATATATATATATATATATATATATATATATATATATATATATATATATCAATTGAGGCATTTTTAGGTTATTCATGCCAATATAACAATAATTAACTCATTGTATTATATAATATTAGGTTGGGTATCATCTCTATGCTAGAGTGATAATTATTGTTGTAAGAAAATTAATTAAAAGTGAAATAATTATTATAGATATAACATTTAACTCTCAATTGTGTATCTAAATACTTAGTTGTGCTTCTTCAATGTCATGAATCAAACGATGTTGCACTCCTCTTAAACCATTGATAACCTCTATTACTTTTCTTTTGGTGGTGTAGGATCTGTAATCCATAATGTCTTAATAATTCAAGACATTCAATTTATCATAATGTCTTAATAGATTTATTATCTAACCAATTATGAATAAGATATTATATTACTTTGGAATAACAAGGAGCCTAAAAATTAAAACTTAGGCTTTCTTTGATGGAATTGTTACATCAAAAGGTAGGATAGAAATTTGAGATTAAAAAAGCAAGATAATGGAGCCTATCTATTTACAAAGCTCTTCAAATAGATAGACCTATAAAAAGTTTAATAAGGAAACCTTAGTTTTAATAGAATCATTGAATTTGCATTTGATGAAATTATATATTAAAAATTGGAAGATTGGGAAGACATGGAAGATTTTGAAAAAAATTGGAATACCAAAAAATATTATAGTATGACAAACTTAGTAAATTTCTTCTAAAATAATACTTTAGAAAGGGAATTTATATAAGACTTTGTTAAAAAAGAACTGCCTGATGAACGTCTTACATTTCAAGATTATGTAGATGATATCCTACTTGGATCAACCAACCTCAATTTATGTGAATGAATGAGTAAGCCTATTTGTGTAGGATTTGAGATTGGCATAATGGGTGTGTTTTCCTATTTTGTTGGATTGCAAGCTAGGAAAGGTGAGAAAGGAATCCTTGTATTTTCATAAAGGTTATAAATGATAAGTTAAAATTTCAAAAACAAGGATATGGTTGCATCAAAGTAGTTAGTATACAATAAAAATCATCTTCGTGATTTAATTTGAAGCAACCTGTCATTTTGAGTACAAACCCATGCCTCTATTTAAAAAGAAATTATGTATGTTGCATCAACTTAACAACTTATTCTTCAAAATACAAATGAAGTCTCGAGGAATGAATTTTATTTTGTGGGTTGTTAGATGATTTTAACTTTCTTGTTAGGATGAATGCTTTGGAATTATTGGTAGGATATGTCACCATAATATAGTCATAAAAAATGAAAGCAAAATTATCATTTGGTTATTATTTAAAATATGGAAAGTCTAGTGGGTAAGGGTTATAATCAATTGAAAAGGTTAAACTTAGATGGAACACTGAACTAATCATAAGGTTTCAGGCAATATGGTCATGTATTAGCTTTTTCTTATTACAAGGTGTTTGAACTATACCAAAGGAATGTTAAGAGCGCATTCATAAATATTTTTGTTTAGGAGGAAGTGTTTATAGAATAATTGGATTTCTTTCAATATTGTCCACATCAAAATCATCTACATATGCTAATTAAACATTTCTATGATTTACGATAAGAACAAAGATCCTGGTATGACAAACTTAACAGATTTCTACTCAAACATTATTTCATGATGGAAATGTAGATTGAATTTTGTTCATCAAGAACTGTACTAGTGAACTTTTTCTAGTCCATGGTTTTGCAAACAATATCTTTTTTGAATCAACCAACTTGGCTTTATGTGAATGATTTAGTAAGCTTATGGGTGTAGGATTTGAGATTAATAATGGCTTAAGTTACCTATTTTCTAGGATTAAAAGTTAAACAATATGAGAAAGGTACTCTTATCACTTAAATAAAGTATTGAAATGAGATGTTATAAATGCTTGACCTTGAGAGCCTCAAACCTATTTTTACTTTCAAGATTCTCCATAAAGTATTAAATAAGGAACTGAAAGGAAAAAAATAGATTTCAAGTTATACCAAGGGATGATATGTTCTTTACTTAACTACAAGAAGACCTAAGAAAGTTTTTAATGTTGGACTTTTTTAATCGATTTTAGTAAAGCTCCAAGGACTTTGATTTAGAATCTATAAAAAGAATCTTTTGGTACTTGCTTGGCACAAAGGTTAGTGTTTTCGTACCACGAATTTTGTTTATGTCATTATCTCATAAGATAAACCTACAAAGATTATAGGTTCAAGAGTAAATAAGAGAAGTGTTGTAGGTATTTAATCATTTTTAACACACCTTAAAGTGATGATCCATTAAAAAACATGGAATGATTGCATGCAACCAATGAAGCATAAGGAGGACTTTAAGAACTAATTTTGGGGTTAAAATGGAAACTACAAGATATGGGATTACATTTGCAAAAACAAAATACTCATCAAATATGACAATAAGCATGCTATTTGCCTCAGTCAAAACCTAATTTAGTACTTTGAGGACAAACAA
The DNA here is from genome assembly GCA_023846275.1 of Vanilla planifolia. Lineage (NCBI taxonomy): Eukaryota > Viridiplantae > Streptophyta > Magnoliopsida > Asparagales > Orchidaceae > Vanilla > Vanilla planifolia. The sequence goes on along the minus strand of JAIUJO010000390.1, from coordinate 109,117 downwards.
ATTGATGTTAAGAACCATTTCATCATGAACCATGTAGAATGAAATGTTGTTGACATTTAATTTGTTGCTAATAACATGCAACTAGTTGACATCTTAATGAAGTTGCTTAGGAAAGCTTTATTCTATTGCATTAGAAGACCTTTTAATGATGACAAAGGTATGTGACATTGATGTTTGTTTTAGAATTAATTCCTTGAGTAGGGACCTCATCCATGTGCTTTTATTACTTACAACTCTAGCTTCACTTGATAATATTTAGCAAATGCTTTCTTGCAATCCATTCAATTACTTTATGATAAACTTAGAATGTGAGCAATAAAAAAACAAGAGATTATTGATCTATTGAGTAACACTCTAAGTTATTTTCATAATAATAAGCTATTTCAGAAGAATACTAATTGATCATCAAAATTTGCTTCTAAGTATGAAAGGTGAACAATATTGGAAGGAGATTAATGCTAGAAGAACATGTCAATTTATTAAATATGTGGATGTAACCATTTGTGGAATAATAATGGAAAAGATAATTGTATGATCAAGAAACTAAGTCTTCCTTTTGAGTAAAACAATTTCCCCACCTTATAAATTAAACTTCTAACTCAAATACATTATGCATGAATTTTCAAATTTGAAATGAAAAATTTTGCATTACTAAAAGCACCACAAGACCATGTCTCATAAAATATGATTAGCTATTGGAGAAAATAGATAATTTTAGTAGTAGACTAATTGATATGGCATAACAAGTGGATTATATGGAACAATTGCTTACTAAGATTAAAACAATATGATCAAACTATTCAATTAAGAAAAATCCATTCCATAAAAATGTTTAAGAAAAACTCAAACAAATTAAATAATCTAGTTAACTTATACCTTGTAGTAAAATCACTCAAATTGAAATTAAAGTTTTTAAAATGTTGTATATCACCATCATATAATATGCAATAGTATAATGAATTTTATCAATTGTATATTGATGATGTTCTCAACCTATTTAAGTCAAACAAAAAAATAACACAATATACTAATATTAGTATAGAACATGTAATCATATTCAAGTAAACATATGTACAGTAAAGAAATTTGTATATTACGATAAAATATTTTTGAACTTCAAGCTCTACTCACATTTACTTACCATACGAAAATTTTGTTGTGTGCTAACATTCTTTCATACAAACTTGATTGACTATAAATGGATATCAGACCATATGATTAGTACGTCGAATTATACAGTCATATCGATTCATGTAATATATTACGATAAAAGAGTATGATTTGCATAATATTGCTCAATTTAGTGCTTGGAGTAGCCAAAAACTTGTTTAACTCCGACCACAAAAATTTTTGATGTATTAAAATTCTCTTATTACGTTATTCACACTTGAGAAATTTTACTAACAAATAAAAAACTCTTATATTATTTTTTTAAAATAATCAACATTGAGTTTAGTGTTGAAAGAAGTTTGAAAAAGAAATTTTTAAGCCTAGTACTGTTAAATCTTTTGTCCAAAGTAATCCATTTTCCTAACATATTCAGAGCAAAGAATTTTTTATCGACATAATTTTGTAGATTTTAGTGATTTCATAATATTTCATTTTGGATGAATGATAGTACTTTTTTTATTATAAATAATTTTTTTTCATATATTATTATTATAGTTTTGAAAATTTTAAGCAAATTATGATATTAACTATTTATATTCCTTAAATAAGTTACATTTTTAATTAGTTAATTATGCAAAAATCTTAGAAAAATCTTGATTTATAGATATTTTCCAAATGTTTTTTTGTAAAATATTTGTGCTAATTTTAATTTTAGTTAAGACATCCTTTATTCTTAAAATATTAAAAGAGTTAACTAATTAGAAGTCTGATGGAATAATTTTAATATTTCTTGCATTAAATTTTTAATCCTTTTTAAAATACATTTTAACTACACATGAACATTTTATAAATTAATATCTAAGAGAAGATTTATTATCATCGTGTTGTCCATATATTAGAGGTTATTATTAAGTTATTGTTATAATTTTTTATTTGTATAATTATAAACGTTTTATTTTGACGTCAGTAGTTTATATTGATTTGTATTTTCAAATAATTAATTGTTTAAGTTTTTTTTAATTTTTTTTTAATATTTTTTAATATTTTTTTGTGATAATAATTTTGCCATTTGTAAATGTTTTATCCATTTTTAACTTTGATGAATTTTATTTTATATGATAATTATCATTTTTATAATATAATTTTTTTGGTTAATGATTTTCTTTATCATTTTTTACTAGTTTTCTCAACCCATTATTTTTGAAGCTTTTATCAAACTCATATTATTAGAAAAGTTTTGGGTTGACGGAAAAAATACAATAAAAATTTCAAATAGGTTATTAAATCGTTTACATGATTTTCTATATTTTGTTATAATTTTTATTTAATGTTAGATTTTTGTCTTTGATATATTCTAATCAAATATTTCAATAATAAAAGTATTTTTTTCTATTGAATTATTTTTTGTTGCAAATATTTACTTCTACTAGAATTATTAATTTTAACAGTTCTGCTTTTTTTTGAAAATTATTTCTATTGATTAATGCATTTGAAACTTTGACCTCTCAAGTTTTTTATTATGTTAATACTTTTATCATTTATACATTCGCATATCGTGGTATGTATGTTCAATCGTTTGTCTAAATTATTATTATAACTTTTAGTTGAAATGTTTGTAATATTAATAAAGATTTCCAACATTTAGTTAGTTTAGCAATTTTAATTATATTTAAAATTGTTTCCACAAGTTCATTTTTGTTACAAATATTTTATTGCCTTAGTAACTACGATATTTAATTTTGTTCATTAATTTCAATTTTGCTTTTGCACCAGCATATTGAGAATATATTCAATTTCCTACGATTTGTTATTTGAAACCTTCAATAATTTTCTTTCTCATTTTAATTTATATTGGGTCACGAGAATGTTATGCAATAATTATTGGTATAATTCTTTTAAGTTATTTTGCAATAAATCTAAAACATATTGAGTACCTTTTATTTACAAAAAAATTTTCAATACTTATTTTTTGGGATATTATTTTGATTTATTTTCATATTTTTTAAAATTTAAATTATCATAACAACATCTTATATTTGTAATATGCATTTTTTTTGCTTTGTAATATGCATTTTAAAAAAAAATTATTATAAATTTATTTTTGTTACTAATTTTAAAATTTTGTACACTTTTTTAAGGAGGATAATTTTGATAATTATGTTATAATTAGTTTCTTATATATTAATTATTAAGTTGTCATGATTGTTTTTATATATTTTTTGGCATATAATCTTTTAATTTTAATAAAAAGATTTTTTTATTATATTATTGTACAACTTTATGATGTATCATGTAAATATATCAAATATTTTGGAGATCTTTTTATAATTTTGATGTGATTTTTTTTGTATTTTTTATTTAAACTTATCATATTTTATTTAACCAGCAACTTTTTAAATTACAAATTGTTTTAAAAATTTAGATATTTTTAATTGTAATAGCTTTCTTATTTTCTTAAGCAATAGGAAAAGTCTTTGTTGAAACATTATTGTTATTGCTTATCTTATTTATATATAAAATAATCTTGTTTTTAAAATTTTTTCTAAGAATGAAAATTATTTCAAAATTATGTTGCCCTGATAATTAACATATTTTTGACTTCTATTATACTTTTGTTTTAATTGGCACGATTTTACAAGGCTTTGTATTATTTAATTTATGTTTTAGCGTTTGTGCTCACATATTTAATTTGTGAAATAGCTTTGCTTGGATCACACTATTTAAATGTTTTAAATCATTAAAACATTTTCTATCTATATATTTAATATTAAAACTTTTTATTTTGAATTTTGTTTTAAAAAAATTATGAAAATCATTTAAAGAATGAAAATTTTTAATAAATTATCTATTTCTTATTTGTTTTAATGTTCTTCTTTGAAAAAATATATTGTTAATATTATTATTACTTAGAGTATTTTTTTAAGGTTCATAATATTTCTTTTTGTATGTTTTTATATTTTCACAAACTTTTTAAATTATATTTTTAAATAATTATTTTTCATGTAGCAAATAACTTTAACATCTGACTTTCTTATCTGCAAAATGCCATTTATGACACTTGCACTAATAGAAAATCTTTATGACAACAACCAATATTTTAATATTTGATTTCTATATGTAAAGAAAAATTAGCCTTTCACAACATATATAGTATATTTATAAATATTTTATATTTTTACTATTTTTTATATCTTAAAAATTACTACAATCTAATTTAAATATTTATGATATAAAGCTATATTTTAGTGTATTATTTTATTAACATAATTTTAATGTTGTTTCAAATACATAAAAATTATTTAGAATTGTTTTAATCATTTTACCAAAAGTTTTGTAACTTTACTTTTTTTTAATATTATTTTCATAATTATTTTATTTTTGTTGGTTTGTTCTTTATTGAATTTTTATTCTAACTACTTGATATATTGAACATAATGATTAATCTTTAAAATTTTGAATTTTTTTTACAATCATATAACTAGTTTTTCAAAAATTTATGTTAAGAAGCTTGAAACCATTACAATTCTAGGGAAATTTGTGTTCATTTTTAATGCATTTGGTAATAATTAATTAAGTCATTTTTAATGGTTTTTTATTTAGTAATTATTTTATTTTTTTATAATAGCAAAGTTATCTTTATTTAATTACATAGATATTTTTTTAATATATTTTACATGTTCTTTTAAAATTGAGCTATACTTATTCCAAGACTATTTAGCATTTTCTTCTCTTACAACATTTTTATTTAAATGATATTTTTTTATTTACATTATGATGTTTAATTTAAGGCTTTCTATTCATTTATCTTATTCAATATGATTAATATTTTTTTTATTTTTTATAAAACAATCTTTTTTATTATTGAGCTAATTTTTCATTAGTTCCTTCACCCAATATTTTTTTATTTTTAAATATTCTATTATACTAATTTATTTTTTATTTTTCAATTAATTTTATTTTAGTTATTATTTTTAAATTATAGGAATCTGTAAAAAAGTATTTTAAATATCATAGAATTACAAATTGATTTACCTACATAGTATCTTCAATTATTTTTTTAATATACTAATAATTTAATAATATAAAGTACCTATATTTAGTTTTGTCAACAATCATCACTTTAATGCAAATATTATAAATAATGTGATTGATTATTCTTTAATTTTGGTAATGATCTTATGTGCATCTTTTCTTACACTAGTGCATTTGCCATTAATTTTCTATTAAAAATCATTTTGTCTAATTATAACTAATTAATTTTAATATTTTGAAAATTATTATATCATAAGTTTCATGAAGATTATATATTTTAATGAAATTGAAATATTATTTCCATTTACTTTTAATATAAATTTATTCTTTAAATAAAAAAGAAACTTAATAATTTATTAATAAATAATATTTTTTTATTTGAGAGATAAGAATATATGAAGAAAATGAAAGCAACACTTAAATATAATTAATAGAATAAGATTAAAATAACAAAATTGTGAAGGAAATGGCAAACAATAATTTACATAAAACTAGGGAAAGAAAAACTAATTTACTTATACAATATAAAAGCAAAAAAATCATCTAATTTATTTGACATATATAGCAATCGAATTGAATAATGTATAAAGAACTAATTAACATATCATTACAAATAAAAAATGCAAGATTTAAAAAAAGGAAAAGAATAAAAAATAAAAAAAAACATAAGGCACAGAACATATAATATTACAAATATAACCACAATATAATATCAATAAAATAAAACAAGAAAACATGTTTTACAAAATAAAAATAAAACTAAAGCTTTTTATCTCAAAAAATAAAAATACTAGAAACTAAAAAATATTTGAAAAATCACAAAAATACTATGCACAATTTGTAATAAAACATTGTGCATGTATTGAAAAAAAATAAAAAATGCAAAGAAAAAATAATAAAAATAACAAAACCTATATTTTTTCAATAATAATTGAATATTAAATTAATATAATATATATGTTATGCATAGAAGTATGAAAATATTTTATTACATATAAATATGAAATCAAGAATTATGAAGAAAGATGTACAATCAAATTTCTGCAACTAGATTTAGATATTACTCTTATGTCACAATGATAAAAAAAAAAAGGTTGAAAAATAATAAAAAAAAAGGAAGCATGGCCAATCTTTGTGCTCCTCTCAAATTGCATGTTTGTGTACAAAATCTCATTGATTGAGAAATCAAATATTACAAAATAAATTTCATATTTTCATTCATAAAGGTTTATAGCATGTTAATAGTAAGAAACTATGTATTAGAATGCTAACCTTCATGTATAAAAAACTTTCCTTATACATTAACCATTGAAAAAGAAAAAATAGTACAATTGTAAGAAAACTAAGAAATGATCACTATTAACCTTGTAATACAACTTTTCTTATACTAGTTAACCCTACTAACAAATTATGTTATGTATTTATACTCTTAAAAAATTTTATTTAGTTCAACCTTTATTTTATTGATGTGACTAATTAGTTTATCAAAATAAATTCATACAAATAAGAAAATAAATGTTATGCTTTGTGTTATATTTGAAATCAAGGACAATAACCATTTTTTAGTGAAAAATGTAACTTGTTTTTCTTTCAATGCTCTAGTTAGATTATGCTTAAGATAGATAAACTAAGGTGGATATGTCTTCAAAAGATAATATTTAAAAGTTTTATTATTACAATAAGAATTATAATTAAGAGGACATTATTGAGATGTTGATGGGTTTCACTTAGAGTTAACTTTGGTAGATAAATATTAGAAAGATCTTCAGGTTTGTATTTGTATTAAAGAAATTCAAAACATCACATTTTAATTGATCATTGATGAAATGTAAAATTTAAGTATTTAATAATAAGATGGTTATTTTATATGATAAAAGCTACATCACCAAAATGCCAAGCACTTAGCATAACTATGTTCTTCCAAAGTATAATATAAATGTAGCCATACAAATCCATCACATAAAATAATGCTTATGTAATTTCCATAGTTAATAGCAAAATGATATTTTTAAGTTTTTTTTAACTTGAATGGCTTCTTCATCATGGTTCTTTGAAATGGGTCTATAAAGTACAACAGGATTAATAATTGTAAATTTAATTAAGATAATCCTAAATAAAAAAATAAAGTTCTCATTAATAAAAATTATACCCTAAAAAATTAAATTTTAAATACATTAAGAGATTACACATAACAATCAAATAGATTTTGATAGTGAATTATGTAATTGAATACATAAATTTGCAACATCAATTATTTTATAATTTGAGTATAATAAAAGGCCATGTAATTATGGCATAATGTGAGATGCTTTTGTCTAAAATATTGAATTCAAGGGTTAACATCTTTCAAGACTAATGTTTTCTGAAGTCAATTATAAAATGGTCAAATATTTTGTAATTTAATTTGTCATAAAAAAGAATCTATTCTTCCAAAAAATATATCTAATGTAAAATTAGTAAGCCATAAGTGTTACAATAACAACATAAAAATTTAGTAAAATTTTAATGAAAATTATTTTTAAAACTTGCTCACAAAGTAAGTTACAAATAGTCTAAGAAAAAGGATTTGACCATGTGTAAGCCATTTACAACTACAACAAATGTTGTAGTAGTTAAAGATGCAATTCCTTTGCCATGTTAATTATTGGTTTTGAGGTAAAGGTGAGAAGTCTCTTGAAACTTTAACTCTTGTGGGTGCTACTTGGCCGATACAAAGCATAATAATGTTGACATATACCTGATGGCAAGGCCATAAGTGGAGTTGCTATAACACTATTGCTCAAGAATAATTTAAAAAAACACATAGAAAATGTGCTAACATCATGCCTTCATTCAAAATACAATAATGTGAAGACATAATGTGGTTGCAAGAAAATGTTAAAAATGACAAAGAAAAGCCAAATGTGGCAATACAAGCAGTGGTTTTGAATCATAATGATTATTTATATAACACAAAAGAAGCTTTGATAAAAAAACAATTGATGCTTTGATAAGTTTTTTAATTATATTTTTTTCATTAATTATATATTTTTAATTTAGTTGTTTTGCATGATCATATGACCAATGCTAAGTTTGACGAAGATTTACTTAACACATAACATAACAAAGTTTCTCGTTACAGTGTTCACTGATGTAAGACGACTTCAATTATTTTAATAATTGAGTTGAACTATTGAATTTTTTTATTATTATTAGTTTATTATATTTTTTTATTTAAATATGATTTTTAAATTTTCATATAAGTTTCCCATTATATTTTCATCCTTTCTTACAATGATACAAGTTTTGCATGCTTTCATTAAGAGTGGTAGTTTAGTCACCATATCTTTTGAATTTACATTTAAACTTACAATCTATTTAAAGCCTTATGATGTAATAAATATAAGGTTCTTTTCTTAATATTAGTATTATATTTATAGAAATAATGTTTTCTTTATCTAAAAAAATACATAACCATAGTTTGTTATCCAGGTATTTTAGGTGATTATTTAGCATCTAAATTATGATTTCAATTTATCTCAATCATTATTGTCATCCTTTTCGTCATTACCTTCCATCGTAAATCCTATTATAGGAGTTCTTACTACCTATCTTACATTAATAATGTATCGCCATATCCTTAATCCGTTGAGTCCTAAATCTCATAAATCATTGGGCAATATATTTGTTTTAGCTATGCCACCCCAAAAAATGGTTCAAGTTATGAAATTATGTGAATTGATAATCCCCATTATGATCATGTTGTTATTAAGAGTGCATATATGGTTAGCCTTAAATACTACATTAATCATAACAACCCTTTTAGCAAGAAACAAGGATTTGGTAGCTTAAGCCACATCGTTCTTCATCATTTTTTTATAATATTGCTTTATTCTTCATGTCTGGGATTTCTAGTTAGAAGTGATTATGATATAATATAAATTGGATTTGTCTCATTTTTTAATAGCTAGAAATCATTCTCATTCATATCTTTGACATTTTCTTACTAGAATTTAAACAATATTTGGCATAATTCACTTTTTTACTCATCTAATAAAATGTGTTATACATTGCTCTATAGGTTATTCAATGTTGCTTCTAACTTTGTAGTAAGACATGTGAAACAGAAGTTCTTGATGTTGTGAACCAAAAATGACGAGAAATCCATTATGATTATGGAAGTGGGCAAGCTTCGTGTGCGTGATGCAATATGGAGACAAAGTTCTTGTTATGCTTTTCCTAGTTTTCATGTCTTACGTTCTTGTTCTATCATTGTGAAGGTATGTTTGTATTGAAAGATGTCAGTCATATTAGTCCAATGTAAACAATGATTAAGTCTATTTAGTATAAGAGTTAAGATGCTTTTCCTATGCTCAAATTTGAATATTCATTTTACCTATTCTACTTACAAAAAAATTCACAATACAACTGTATCATAAGATGAATAGTATCAAGGACAACCAAGTGTAAATGGATGATAAAAGAATCAACATAGATCATATTATTCTATTGTCTAAAATTCTTTGTGAACCTTCAAACTTGATTTGGACATAGTTGGAACATTAAAGCAAGTTGGAAGTTTAGATTCATTAGGTTATTTGGTAATGGCACATGGTTTTGAATACCATACATGTTAAAATTAACATCCTTAAAGGGCATTTGGTGCTGTATAATTGTCATCTAAATTTTAGACTTGGCTCTTTTGATCTCAAATAGACCTAGGTAGAATGATAGCTAAACTTCACATCACAAGTTAGAGAACATATACAATAAATTTATTAAGTTAGACCAATTTGCATTCTTTGTAATCAAAAGTTTCATCCTTTGTATGCTAGCCCATGTGTTCGATTTCATTCTTGATGCATCTAAGGATTGGGAATTTACTTGTCATTATAATATATATTTGAATTGAGCAAATGGCATGCTTGATGAGAATGAGTCCACCCTTGATAGATAACAACTTTATTTTCCACTTAACGAAATATGTTATTAATTTTATCAATCAAATTTTTGAAGTAAGCTACTTTCTTTTGACTTATATATGGTGTGCAGCACAAATATGCCAAAGGAAGATTTATTTAATACAATATTAAGCCCTTGCAAATTTGATTTACCTAGCACATGCACTTCTATTTCTATAGATGTCCTTGCTTTTCATTTTTATATTTAAAAACCTTGTAGAGTGTTGGAAGAGCTATAGTAACTTACTAAGATTAACAGTAGTTTCCAGATGTTCTCTAATAATGATAATTATGTTGTTTGCATAAGCTAGGAGAGTGATAGTTATAGATGACTTATGTTGTCCTTATAATATCATTCTTTTTCAAGCAAAAACGTTATTAGGGCTTTTTTTAAGAGCTCCATGAATGAGATGAAAACAAAGGAAGATAGAGTAAGATTACCTTCATTAAGACTATTTGAAAGTTGAAAAAAGTTACTTGATTGTACACTAATGATTGTTGATATCCATGTATTATAAATATAATTGGTGGGCACCTTAATAAGATTGTTATTAACATTATACTTGGAAAGTGTCTAACAAAGAAATTTCCATGATGTGTAATTCACATCCTTAAAATCGAACTTAACAATAGAATTGTGACATTATTTTTATTGATAAGATAATATACTAATTTCCAAGCTTATAATATGTTTGTTATTATATCTTTGTATTTATAAAACTAGTTTTTGTTAGAGAAATCGACCTATCAAAATTTTGTAACAATGAGCAGTATGGATGTTATTTTCATGATGTTTTGAAGAATATTTGTTCTAAAGTCAACAATGATTTCTTGGTTATGATTTATGGATATATGTAAAATTTTTGTGCCCAAACTCCACCAAAGAATTGGAGATCTTATAAAATTTCTTTAGATACACTCAACATAACATTTGAGATTAAGTCTAAATAATTAGTGGATAACTACTCATTAAAACAATCTTGGCTGAGAGTGACATCAAAATTCATATTAAAATTTACATCTTTATTTCCTCCTTGGTGATATCTTACATTATTCTACTATTTGTTTGGTTTTGTTAATAAGGAAATGATTCAATTAATCATATTTTGACCTTTAATTACTTAAGAAGACATTAAAATATTGCAAAAGTGGTTGATTACTATCATTATTTTGTCCTCTATGTTTGTTTCTCCACCTCATCACTATTGCATAAAAGAGAATTATTTCTCTTTCTCCTTCTATTAGCCATCTAATTCCTTTGTTCTATTTCGAATAAAACTCCACTCCTTCAAAATCTTGTGGATAACAAGAATTAACAAGATAAACACTTTCCACTGGTCATTTTTTTTGTTTTTCCAAAAGAATTATATATTTGTGATTCACATCTTCCTTATCTAATTTAATAGAATAAAACATTTTTGCAAATGTTGATTTTTTTCAATCTTTATGGCTCTTTTTATGTCTTCTTCCCAAAGCAGTTTAAAGAAAAATTCTAATTATTCCACATTGTCTATGCAAATGTAGGGTGATTCAAAAAGTTGTTATGAAATTTAAGATATTTGGGAGATGAAGGATGAATTTTCATGACATTTAGTAGAAGAGGAACATAGCTTGGTTAAGTTCTAGTAAGGTGACGAATTATAAAGTTGAAAGTTCTATTCATTTCTCATTAACCATCACCCTTTCTAATCCTTTTGAAACCAATATTTTATTACCTTTTCTTGCCCATATAAAAGAATGACAAAAAATTACTATTGCTTAAGGTGATATTGAATTATGCAATCAACAAACTCTTACAGTACTTTTAGTTTAAGAGTAGATTGCACATTGTAATCATTTGAGGATGTGATTTCAAAAAAATCCCTACCCACCATCCATGGATTTGTAGTATCGTTGACAATGCAAAATGACTCTCCCTTAATTAATCCCCTTCTAGATACAATGCTTTTATCATAGGTGAAAGCATAGTTAGGCTTAGAAACCTAGTCTTGATGCTTGATGTTGATATAAATGATCTACTTTTCATTAATGTCAACATCACAATTTAAATCCTCCCAAAGAATCTATATCTTGTTTGATTGATTGTAATAATAATGATAAAAATTTAGTTTAATAGCAAGTTTTTATGTCTTATCCATTGATAACATAGGTTCAAACAAGGCAACTTATCAAACAATATACATTTTAATAAATTGATTAATCACATGGCAAAAAACGTTTTAGTAGCATCACAAAAATTTCAAAAATAAGAATTTATTTATTAAGACCACCATTATCTAAAATTTGGATAGCTGAAAGCATCTCTAATACTTTTTGCACTAAGTTATTTTTTTAATCTTCCAAAACTTTTTTCTCATACTTTGACATTTTAATGGATTAAACTCCTTAGTTTGAATTTCAAACAAAAAAGTTGTTGATCTCTTAAAAGTTCACTAAAACTTTTAAGATCTAGATTATCATATCAATAATAAATAATTATATGAATTTTTTAAATAAAAAACTTAATTATTGTCCTTCTCATTTTTTAGAATTTTTAAAGAGCTATAGTCATGCTATAATTGCCTTGTCAGATAGTTGCACAACCTTGTATATATTAGTTGACTTTCATTAGCATTACAAATATGCTCAGTTGTTTTTGTTTTCATTAAGACATGTAGTTGATCATCCATAATGGATTTCTTGGCCAAAGAGTTAGTAAGTAAAGTAGAAATTTTTGTGGCTTCAATCTTTTCCTATTGTCGGTTATTTTTGTCAACATCTTCATTAATATTTGACTTTTAATTACATGACCCTATTCCTTGATACAAACAACAAGATGATCTTAAGATTTATCTCCTTATTTTTAATGTTTGCCTTGAGCTAGCTCATGCCTATATTTGTGTCATCCTTTGTCAAGTTTAATAAGTTATCATACTAAATTTTTTGTCAAAAGCAATTATTTTAAATACCTTTAGTAGAAATTCTAATTTGGTTTAACTCTATTGCTAACTCCACATTAGTACATACTCAAGAAATTTTAGGATGTGTGAGATTTAAAGTAGTAACATTTACCTTCAAAGGGCCCAATCATTCACTTTATTAAGTGAAGTACAAAAACTATGAATTGGTAAGTGCTTTATTGTGTTCCAACATAGGTGATTGTTTGAAATTCAATTGAAAGAAAAGGTAGAAGCCATACATAAATGAGATGGACTATTAATAGTCTTAAAAAGTTCACTTAAATTCACATCTGAATAGGTTGTCAGCATGAAGAAACATGTTAAAGCAAGATTTACAAAATTTTCCTTCAATTTAATATGTTCCTTTTGCAATACAAGTGAATAAATTTTTTTTCTAACATCTACATTTTTTTCTCAACCAAATATCTCAAGTAATTCAAAGCATCAATGCAAGATTTACGAATAATTGCTTTGATAATAAACATGCTTGTTTTTAAAGTCATTTATAAAATAGATATGTGACTATGCAACCTTTTTGAGTAATTCTTTACTTCAATAAACCTGCTTGTTGTTCATGCTTGTTGCTTTTCACTTTTAAATTAGCATAAAATTGATTAGTTTCAATATTTATTTGCTAATTAATTAATGCATTTAGATAAATTATCGTCATAATCAACAAGTGAGATATCATTAAGACTTCAATTAAACATTGCACCTTTGATTTACAAACTTAGTTTGATAGTACATGATGTTACTTACCATTTCTATTTATTTTGCTTCTTCTCTTTCTTGTATAAAATAGTGATTTGAAACATTTATCTCCAAATAACATACTAAATCTTACATTTCTTTATAACAAGAAAAAAGGTTGTAGACTTTTATACAAAGCAAAGTGCAAAAGTTCTTTTCCTCTTGCCTTAAGTAGAATAATTATAGATGACCTATGACCCTTATCATCTAGAATAATGCTAAGATGGACAAAAAATAAGAAAATTATAGTTTACAATTCAAAAAAAACTTTAAAAGCATTTTGTACAGTGTTTAATGTTTCCAATCAAATAAAGGAGGACAATCCACAAAGTTAATATATATCAGAAAACATTCACCATAAAAAATACAAGAGAATGACCTTGCATTAGGAACTTCTAAATTTCAAACAAACCATTATGATAATAGTTGAAAGGACCACACTTGCTATAAGAGGAGGAAAATGGTGCCTTATTGAATTATTAACATAAATGATTTTTTCTAACAATTATTTTGATCATTTCAAATCCTTCCTTACATTTATAAACATACTATTATTGAATAAACAATAGTCAAAACAAACAGAAAAGATACATAAAGCACATAATGATTTCAAATGGCTCTACCATGAGCACAAAGTCTTCATTAAAGCACAGTCAACCTAGCGAGGCTTCTACTAAACTAGCAACATTTGCCATATGGTGGGCATAGTAGACATCCTTTCAACAACTTCATCAATCATCAACGAAACACCTAAGAGCTTACAGAGATTAGCCAAACCTTGACCATAAAACAAAAATAATTATGGTGGTTGAAAGATCAAAATTTATAGCACATAGAAAACCTTTTATAGCTTTTGCCTTAATCCCTTTTTGACAAAAGTAACATAATATCTAAATGTATGATGAAGAAATTACTATGCTTAGAATCAATTAAATAAAGCTAATAGAATGAAATGTGTTCATCCATCAATTCAAATATAAAAAAATAGTTTTACTTATATTCTTTATGAATCACTCATTTTTAAAAGTAAATCAAATTGATTTTATTTTTTCCTAGAGTAATTAAACTAGTCATTATGATTTTAGCAATTTTCTATAAATTTACAATCAATAAATCATTCTTCGACAATAGGTAGATGAACTGATTGCCTTAATAAACCAGCTATCTGATATTTATGTATTTGTAGCATAAGTTTATCATGCAAGTATGACATAAATGAATTTGTAATACAATGAAAAGTGTTATTGCCTTTTTGACGTTTTCAATTGTTGTTCTAAATGATCACTCAAATTGTACAAGAAAGATAAATTTATTATATTAAACAAAGGTGATCGTACATGTATACAATGAGGCACTAATATAAAATTAAATTTTTCATAATATGTAGATCCATTAGGATTATTTTGTACCATATATGATGACAATAATATGATAATATTTTTGTTAACAAATTTGAACTTAACAAAAAAATTCATGCACATAAAGAGAATTTGATATTTCTATAACAGCATTATAACATTTTTTTCTTTAGTCCTCTATGCAATGAATGGAAAGAAATGAATTACAAAAGTAAAACATTATTCTTTATACTATTTCATATAAAAGTTATGTAAAAACACAAAACAAAATGCCTACTCTTATGTGAAAGATAGAACTTACTTACAAGAAGAGGTTTGTCATTAAATCATAAATGAAGAATCATACCAATATGACAAATTATATCATACATGTTCAACTCATTTATAGTTTAATGAAGACTAGGGATTCTGATAAGAAATAAAAAGTTTACACATGAAAAAGAGTTTGTATAAATATTACAAGTAGAAGAACACAATCCTTAAAACATTAACAAGAATAAGACTAGATAGATAACTGGTAAAAGAATGTTCACACTTTATATTTCTATCTCAAATGATAATCATATATACATAATGAGATCATTGTAAATATATGACCTTATTATAGTTCTAATTTTTACTTGAAAATTAATACAAAAACTAGATCATACATATGTAGCATTAGTCATCATATTTGATTGCCATAAACTAGAGAAAATATTAAACTTATTTTTTTAGTTTATGCCACATATTTTGAGTTTATGATATATGGTATTGAATATCAAGAGTTCTAGCGTTAAAAATGTCAAATGAAACCCGAGAATGGTTTAATTGGAATGATTTCTTCATTTCTTTTGAAGTAATTATAGCTTATTTATAAATGAAAGGTTTATTGATTTTACCAATTAAAATGTAATGAACATAAGATGTTGAAATGGTTTAGCAACAACATTTGAAGCAAACCCACTTGACCCTAGATCAGGAAGTTAATCAAACCATTAAACGAAGCCATAATTCTTCAATCAAACTTAAGGTGCATGTATGTCGTGCTCTATCACAATTTTTCCCTTTCACTAGTTATTACTACATATTCATAATAACTCAACAAACAATTACTACATATTACCTTTATATAATTGCTTATGATTTTAATGATTTTCAATTTAATTATTTTTAAAATAAGGTTCATTTTTTAAATTTGTGGTTAAATTACAAAATTTTTCTAGACAATATATGCAAATAGTTCTTAACATTTTTAGTGTTGAGCTACAATAATGACATATTTATATGTTAAAATTCATAACAATTTCTATTTACAAAATTAAGTTTATTTAGCTTATGTTAATAAAACATGTACATGCTAATGTATTTTCAAGATATTCAGATCTTTTGTTAAATTAATTTTATCTATTTTTAAAAATAAAATTATCATACATTTTTAAAGAGTTTATTATTTAATAAAAAAATATAAATAAATGTTTAAGTCATTTCTATTTGTAATAATAGAAAAACTCTTTTGTTGATGCACAAGTGAGAATATTGTCTCATGAATAAATTAAATAAATAAATTTTACATGCCTATTTTCTACTTCTAAGTATTTTATATCATTCATTTATATGAAATAACATACCTACTTCGAATTAAATAATCAACTAATTCATATATTTTATAATAGAAAAGTTAACCTTTACCAAATATTTTATTAGTGGATCATGTAAATCATTTTAATTTTTTAATAATTTTCTCACTTCATTTGCATAGATATTTTATGTTTGAAAATAATCTATTTTCAATTGTTTTTTATTTACATGCAACATCATTTGCCTTTGGACATTTGTTAAGATTTAAATATTATGAATATTGTCTCAAAAATTTTTGCACACGTTATTTTTGTTTTTTAGTTATTTCATTATTGTCATTTTTTTCAAACTTCCAACATTCTAAACTTCTTGATTTACAACATGATGATTATTTTTCTTGCATTTTTAGCAAAATATTCTGTTAATATACCATATAGAAATTTTAATGAACTTCAATTTTTTAATATTAATCATATATATCTCATGTATTTTTTAAATTTCTTTTTTAATCTAGTATTGATTATAATCTTTAGACAAAAAGCTATGCACATGTATTGTATTTGTATAATACAACTAAATTTTGGTGCATAGTTTCTTAACTTTTTAAAATGGTAAATTTTTTAATAATACTTGTTATATTTAATATTTCATTGTAAAAATTTAACGTTTCGAAATGTTGCTTTGCTAAGAAAATTTTATTTCATGTTAGTAATGTATTTAAATGTTCATGAATTTCCATTATATTAACACTTTTTTCTTTTTTTATCTCTAATAAAGGACTTATAATTCTTATATTAGTAAAAATAAATTTTGATGACTTACACATTGAATTAGATATGCTAAATGAGTGATTTTTATAAACATCTTTTATTATTTTTCTAATTATTTAAGATATATTTAATTGGTAACGTTCTATTTGTACAAATCTTAATTGTTTTTTCTTTGTATTACATATATCTCATTTAATTTTCTAAAAATTGTCTTTTTATTTAATGATACTTTTTGGTGATTTTTATTTGATTCTATATACTATATATAATTAATTAATGTTTTAACTTTTTTTGGGACTTTTTATTTTAATTCAAAATGTTTCCTTGCATTCCATAGTATTTTCAAAAAGGATTTGTGCTTAGCTTTTATCAAATTGTTTATTTGTCCATTTCTTTATGAAAAAGTTAAATTTTCTAATATATTAATTTTTTAAACTTTTATATTTGAAAAACACTTTTTTATTGATATATTACAGATTAAAAAATGAGTTTTAATAAAATATCAAAAAAAATATAAAATAAATTGTTATTTCATTATATTTTGTTATTTTGTGTTCCAATATTTGAAAGTTTTTTTGAAAAAACATGATGTTCTTTTTATATTTTGTGCATTGTAATTGAAAATGATGTATCATAATTGAATGACTATATTTACTTTTTATTTAACATAATATGAAAAATTCTTAACAAAAGATTTTTTTGGTCAACATTTAGTAATTCATAATATATTAGATATAATTATTTGGCATTATATATGAATTTGAAAATTTTAAATATGTTTTTTAATTTTATCATTTTACAAAAAAAAAGTGTATTTTTTCTTTAAGTTTCATGCCCTATTTATAGAACAATTTTTGAAATTTGCTGTAGTCTTCTGTTTTTGAATTATGATACCTTAAATTTTACATTTTTTATTTTGTAGCACCCGATCTTTTTTCACTAATGTATTATTTGTATTAGTATGCATGATTAATTATATAGTGGTACTTTATAATCATATTTTCAATATTTTTTAGTTTTGAATTTTAAATTAATTCGTATATAGCTTTTGGATGTAATTATTATTTTTATTACATTTTTATGTAACATATCATTGATAAATTCTACACATTGTTTTAATATTTTAATGTTTAACTATTTCAAGATTTTTAAAAATTTTTATTTCTTTAACCCTTTCTACATTTCTTGAAAATTTTTTATTTTTAATAAATTTTTTTATTATTTTTACAACAATGGTATTTGTCAATAGCAAACTACTAGTAATGTTTTATATTGTCATGCAGTCAAAACTTATACATTGTAAATTTCGTGTATGTTAATAATTTCAAATTATTTTTTTATTCTTTATTATTTACCATCTACAAAAAGTTTTTACTATGCTTATATTAATAAAAAATATATTTTTTATGACTTATATTTTTTATTAAATATTTTAATACTGTTATTGTTTCATTAGTTTTTATTTTTTATTTTCTTTCACAATATATTTTTTGTGATTATTGTTTATCATCAATTTCTTTTATAGATGTATTTAATTAGTTCACATGTGTTAATTATTTACATTTTATTTCTTGTGATTGTTTATGATTTTAAGTAACATAAAGTTTAGCATGCTAATATTTTTTAGGAAACCACTTCCTTGAATGTGATGCATGTTCGAATATTTTAATTTCCAATACTTTTGTACTTTTTATCTATTATTATAATTCTAATCAATTTTATTTATTTATTAAACATTGAGTATAATTATTTTTTTATTTCAAATTCTAAACTAATTTGTTATTCATTAAATATTTAATTGTGATAGTAGTTTTCTTTTTCTTCAAGTTCAAAATGTTTTTTGAACTGAAATATTATTTTCATTGTACTATTAATAAATTTATATCATAATGATCTTTTAATTTTAATATTTTTATGTTTTAATACATTTTTTGTGATCAAATTACCCCAAAATGTTGTTTTTAATTTGTATGTGCCCAAATTTTAATAATTTTAGCTAGGTATCTCTGGAAATTTTTTAGTTTTGTTTCTTTAAAATGTTTTGTATTTATTCTAACATAAATATAATAAATGTATTGAAGGTTTTCATTTTATATTATATAAACGTTTTTGTTGTTTTAAAAAAATGTATATTTATTGTGATAATTTTTATTATTTTGTGTACACATTTTTTGAGATATTAAAAATTAATAGTTATAATTAATTTTGATTTATATTCGTATGTGATAATCATGAAGTCAAGCTAAATATTTGCTAATATTTTATTGAGCTTAGTATTACATTAGTTAAATGTCAAGTTTAATTGTAGTAGTTTGAGTTTGTTCGAGCAAAGTTATAGCTTAAAGAATTGAAAAAAATTTGATAATTTAAATTACTAACTTTAGAGCCAACGACAATTCTATTTGAGGAGTTACTAATCTACAAAAAATAATATTTCTAAATGTTTATGAATAGCTTGTTAAAACTTGTAATTTCTAGGAAATTATTGCACAAATGATTGTCATTTTTTATACATATTTAAGTTTGTATTTATGTTGTATTTGTCTTTTTAATTAATATATTTTACTTTTTGGAAATCTTATAAATATTCAAACAATTTTCATATATATATTATTTTTGAAATCTTATAAATATGTTTTACACCCTAAAGCCTGAAGGACTTGACTAAGGTTTATTGCCCATAATATAGGCACGAACCTTGAGGAGCCACATGTTAGGTGTCTGATAAAAACCAAGACAAGTTAGCACTGGATATCGATTTAATGCACGATTCTTGTAGCGGTTTTGGGTCAATTGGTTCAAGGCATAACTCCTTAACTGACTTTATGGTGTGGAGTTACTCGTGAATTGGTTAAGGAACTCGGATAAGTAAGACTCATATTTATGTATATGCATTGGTGACCCAGGTAATGACTTTCTGAAAATGCCATGGGGTTGCCAACCTTACTAGGTTGAATCATAATGAAAACATTATAAGCATACATCACGTGAACTATTTTGCAATAAGAGACAAAAAAATGCTATTGCCAAATTTGACTTTTCTACACCAAAGGATAGCACATTTTTGCTATCAAATAGTCCAGATTATGTTAGTATTTGCGAATTGTTTACTTACATCTAGCCATTCATCTGCAATAGTTGATTAAGGTATTTAATGCCTCTCTCCCTTTGTTAACAATAACCAATTTAACACCACCTTTGATCTAGCTTTTGATTCTAATGTTCTACATCATTATCCTATTTTTTTGATGAAACTATAATATATTAAAATCAAAAGATGCATAAGCCATACAAGTATTTCGCATATGAGATCCTCACTGAGGATCAAACATGAAATCTTTCAACATAAGTTTGATGAGGGGCTGAGCAAGGGATTCCCCGGATTCTCAGACGAACTCATTACAGCATGAAGCACATGCTACCCAGTCAGCAGGTGCATTCCCTTCTCTATGGATATGAGAAAATCTAATTGACTCCAGACATCTAGCATACCTGACAGTCTTAGCAATGTGGCCAGCCACAGGGGGGTGAGATATCATCTCACGAACCTCCTGAAGCGCCATCATCGAGTCAGTCTGAATCTCCACGACCCTCTGGTGGGGAAGGGAACCCCTTAGAATGTTAAAGGCCTCGAGCATAGCCTCGACCTCCAACACATCGGCAGCTTGACAGAAAGCCCTCTTACCAACCACCAAGAGCAGCCTCCCCATGCAGTCTCTGATTACCAAGCCAAGGCCAGCAGTGTTATCCCCTACTGCAACATCACAATTCACTTTTATCCATCCTTTTGAGGGGGAACCCAATCATGGGTTACAAGCAGGTCCAAAGAGCTGCAAGGATTCTCACGAACAGGGATGAATAGAAGTTTTGTAGCCTTCCTGCAGAAATCACCTCGATCTTGATCTTCCTTAGCAGTGTGCACGGCATGACCATCGGATTGTTATACCTCATCGCATTCCTCCTTGCCCAGATATAGTACATGGTGGTGGCCAGCATGGCAGCATACCTAGTGCTAGCTCCATGTCGGGCTGCCGGCGAACCCATGAACCTCAAGAGCTGGTCAAGGAATGTCAGCCCGGCACCCGCACCTATGGGCCATCCCAACGTAGCCCCTACCCCACCAGCTTGGCAGTCATCCAAGAGTTCCTGGGCATGTGGGCAGTCCCAAAACATGTGCCGCATAGATTACTCCACTGAGCAACCCCATTGGTAGATGTTGTTCTCTAGCATTCCCCTACGGGCCAGCCACGCCTCCCCAAGGATGAAGCCATCGACGACTCCCCGAATGAACATTCGCACCCTCGGCATTGCTTTAATCTTCCAAATGCCACTCATCTCGTCTGCATCACGTCGGCCACCCCGCTTGACGGTTTCATCAGCTCCGCAAACCACGTGCGTATAGATTACCCTACTATCGACCCTCGTCGTCTCGGTGTGTGTTTAGAGGAGTGTGTCCTTAGCCGACGTCTAGGCTCTAGGGAGATGCAGAATTATGTCAATCAGCTCCTCGCCTGCCCATGCATGGATATTGTTCACGTCCCAGACCCCAAAAACAGTGATGCATTCAGCCATGCTCGCCGGCCAAATGATGTTCATGTTGATGAAGCTTGACCAGCAGCAAAATGGAAAGATGCCCAACCAATTATCCTTCCCAAATCTCACTATCCTCCCATCGCTGATTCGCCAAACAAAAATCGACACTGCTTCTAACATTGCCTCCAGCACCAGTCTACATGCGTGAGATGCATTCTGGGAACTTTCATAACAGGATTCATCATCATGTACGTCTGCCTCATAATTTCTTCCCAAAGGATCGCCTGCGGTTGAGAATGTGTTTGCAATTATTCATTTGCAACACGCATTGCTATACAAGGAAGAACCGAAGTCCAAGCTCGTCGGTTTCCTTTGTGAAAGTGACGAAATCCTAGGGTGCAGAATGCATTGTGTGTGCACTGCTCGTCCCGTTCCATAAAAACCTTCTAATTCTCTTTGCTATGTCATCAATTACTCCTGCTGGCACAGCACAGTGACGTAGAATATGACTTGGGATGATAGTGAGAACAGAGGAGGCCAAGGCAGCTCTACTCATGAGCGACAGTGGACAAATCCATCAATTGGCCACCGCGGCATCAATCCTCCGAAGCAGGAAGCTAAGGTCAGCTTTACTCAGGTGCCTCGCAACAATAGGGACCCCGAGGTACGTGAGCATCTAGTCTTGCTCCATATGAAGTTTCCTCGACACCAGCCTAGCTTTCTTCTTGTTGATCTTCATGTTGAAATATAGTTTGGATTTTAGAAGGTTGATGCACAGCCCTACAGCTTCCCTGAATGTCCACATGATTCTTTGCACAGCGCGTGCGACCTCTCGTGTGGTGGGAGCAAACATTAACACATCAACCGTGTATAGGAGTTGCGAGATCAGCGGTGTGTGTTGTCCAGGTCTAAACCCGAGCAGCTACTTAGTCTCGTAGTCCCTCATCAGTACCGATAAGAATTCTGTAACCATAACATACAGGTAGGGCGAAAGTGGACATCCCTGTCGAAGTCCCCACTGAGCCACCACCAAAGGAAGGAGAGAGCCATTGACGAGAACACCAAATCTTTGAAATGTAATGCATGCTACGATCCATTCGCACCAGATAGGAGGGAATCCCATAGTCTTCATCATCAAAAGCAAGAAATCCCATCGCACGCTATTGTAGGCCTACGCCATGCTGAACTTTACTGCCATGAGGCCCGAAGTAGTAGTGCAGGCATGCATTTTCGATGCCATCTCCTGCGCGATGTAGACATTGACTGAGATACTTCACCCCGGGAATAAAAGCTGCTTTTTTTTGCACGAGATAAACCTTGACATGAACGGTTTCAGCCTCTCGAACAGTATGTGCGCCACCTCCTTATATATGATGTTGCAGAGGCTGATTGGCCGGAAGTGCTCCGGCCTGCATGCCCCCTACTTCTTCGAGATAAGAACAATAAGCGTGTCCTTCAAATCCTCCAGTAACCTCTGGTCCTCAAAGAAACCTACACCATGAGAATGACGTCCCTGCGCATGATGGCCCAATAGCCATGCAGAAATTTTCTCGTGATCCCGCCAATACCTGGGGCTTTGTTTCTCTTGATTCCCTGCATTGTCGCAATTATCTCACTCTCGGTGACCCTACAGCCAAGTTTCGAGGCTATTTCTCTGCAGACAATACCAGACAGCATAGAGATCGGCAGCAAGGCCACCTGCCCACCTCATCACCATTTTTCTTCAAAGTAAGCCGAAAGGACAGTCCTGATGCTTTCAAGTGTATCTGCCACCTTGTCCTTCGTGTCCCTCAGCTAAATAATTCGATTTGTTCGTGCACGAGCCGTGGCAGTAGCTTGGAAAAACCTGGTGGTGCTATCCCCAAACTGCGCCCCATGCACTTTCACTTATTGACACCACTGTTGTTCTTCATGTGCGCAGCCAAGGTGGAAAGCCTTGATCATGTGACCAAGTTGCATACTCTCTTCCTCCGTTAGTCCCTCCCGAGATTCCTTTGTTTGTAATTCATCGATGCTTCTTTCTAGCTCCGCATTTCTATTGACAATGTTCCCCACCTCTTCTGGCTCCACCTCCGTAGTGCCACCAGCGAGCATTTGAATTTGTTCATAATCGCCTCCATGAAATTCCCACCACACGTTGTGCCATGCTCGGTTCACGACCCGAAACGACTGCGGGAAGTCTAACCACACACTTTCGATTTGGAGCCTTCCATTGTTCGGTCGTAAATTTCCGCACCCCAGATCATCCAGTAGCGGGCAATGATCAGACCCAAGCCGGCTCAGGTGTTGCACAGAGCATTCAAGAAAGACCTGCATCCTAATAGGGTTCATGAGGACTTGATCAAGTCACTCCAGGATACGTACGCCACCTTGCTTCCCGTTGCACCAAGTAAAGCAATTGCTGGTGAAGCCCATGTCCACTAGCAACAGCTACTGCATAAGGTCAGCAAGTTCTTAGTGCTGCTTACCATAGATGAACTTCTTCCAGCCCCATTTCTATTCTTGCACCATCACAAGGTTGAGATCCCCTACGACAATGAGTGGGTCATCCCCGTTGGACATAAGCCTGATAACATCCCAGACCTCTTGACGCTTGTGGTGGTCTTGGTCTTTAGGGCCATATACAGCAAAACAGTTTATTTTGCTAGCACTACGTAGCCTCACCTCACACGCCACAACATGCGTTGAGGCCTTCATTATCCTTATATCAACCCAGCTCTTCCACAGTAGAATAATGCGAGTAGATGGATGAGCAACGAAGTTCCAGTCCTTCCCAAGGAGCAAATCCGCATCCTTCCTTAGGAAACATTGCACTTTCGTCTCCATCAGGGCCATGACTACAACATTCCTCTCGTGTACAATCCTTTGCAAGTATCTTCTTGACTTCCTGTCCCTAACTCCTCTAATATCCCAAACTGCAAAATGCATCTTCCCCTGGAATTTGTAAGTGGTGCCCTCATGGGGCCCTGCAGTTCTCCCGCCATGTCGAGGACCTCCTCCCCATATGAGGCCTCCTCCATCTTCCTCCTTGATGTCCTCTGCGCACCACGAAGCGTAGCGCAGGAGAGATTCTCCTACATCGTTTTGGTGCAGTGGCCATCTAAGCTTTTTGTTTGGTCCACTACATAATCCTCCTGCAACAATGGCAATTTCCCCTTGTTCCCTCCTACCTACGCCGTCTACCTCGTTCCCACATCATTCGTTAGAGCATCTGCCTGTTGAGTCCTCACTTAATCCTCGTGGACCCTTAGGGATGAATCCTACCTCGCCATACCTCTGCCTCGAACCTTGGATAGGCTCCTCGTCCTATGATGCATGCTAACGAACCCCTCATCAGGAGTCGCTCGGCTGAAAGTCATCCGTGGATTCTGGCTCACCTTACTTCCTGTACCCCTGTGGTCAGCCACACCCTGTCTTCTGCATCGGGGTTGGACAAGCATCAACGGGCCCAGATTTCGTCCCTTTTTCACCAGATCATACGTATTCTCCTCTCGCTTTCGAGGAGTTCTAGAACACTCCACCACAGTAGCCTTCTCGCCATAGTTAAGCATATCCTCTACCTCTAGTAGTCCACCTCAAATGACATTGTCTTCTGAGGTCGCAGTGATAATTGGAAATGCATGCATAGCCTCCGAGGACTTATACGTATAGCACTGCCCCGTGAGGTGACCAACGTACAAGCACAAGAAGCAAACCCGTGGCAGTCCCTCGTACTTGAATGCCTGGTAGATTCTTCCAAATTCCCCATTAAGCCATATGCCTTGTTTTAAAGGCTTCGAGAGGTCCATTCCAAATCACACCCTGGCATAGGAAGATCATCCCATATCAGCAGTCCAGTCGTCAAGTAAAAAAGGCTCTCCAATTGCCATGGCAATTCTCAAGATGTTCTCCACATCCCAATATATTAATGGGAGGCACGAAATTGTCACCCACACTAGTGCACACATTGTCGTTGCAACGTTTGACATGAATTCATGCCTCCAGACTTCATTCCTATCACGAATGGAATCGAAATGCAGGCAAAAATAACTGAATGACAAGTCAAGAATCTTGAAGTTCTTGTAGTTACCCCATCTCTTCAGCAGCACCCATGCAATGGCGAAGAATGGAAGGGTGTTCCCCTATACTCGCCCAACCAAATCTAATTATTGGAATTTGATACACCTATAGCATGCTTCCATTGACAAAAAGACATCTACACCCTCGACATGATCTAGCCTGCCTGCAGCACGATCTTTTACATGGATATTGGCCGGATGCACAAAGGTAGTTGCTCGACTATTCGAGGCGTTGTTGTTTGCAATTAAGGCTTCCCTGAAGCTGATCCTGGTTGAAAGGGCCTCCGGTCTCACAGCATCCCCATGCTTGGGGTTGATCATTTCCTCCGATCGCTTTCTCACCGCATGTTCTGCAGCCGTGTGCATGGTGTCCTCCAGCTCCATCAGGCCAGCAATCGTAGTATGACCTACATTCCCCCCCCCCCCCCCGCATCCATCCCCCTAGCTCTGACGTTCAGGTAAATCAACTAGAGCTTCCACAGATTCTGCCTCCTTCACTGGGCTACCCCTTGAGTCAGTAGTTTCGATTAATACCTCCGCCGTTGCAGCTGAATTTTGAGGAACAAGGAGATTCATCTCGACGGTCATCATTTCCCCAAGAGGTGGAAGAAAGGCTTTCTCTCATTGGCGAGTTGATCCCAGAGGTCCTCACCTTCCTGTTACTCTTTCTTACCTTGCTTCTCGCCATCTTTCTTCCCGTTACAACTGCAGCTATTCCAGAACCATGCAAGGGGACGATCCAATATGGTGCACCGTGAGATGACTTCGCAGTTTAATCCTATCCCCGTGCCCCCGCTCAGAGCAAAAACTCTGGATTTCAAAATCAAAATTCTTGGGGATCCACGTGGCTAGGTAGTTCAGCACAACGGTCTTGGCTTCTCACGCCACTTGCACGCTCGTGAGCTAGCCATTACCAGCTACCCGTCATGTGCACACCTTCTCTTCCGTCCTGCCATAAGTTTTCCTGATCCAGTCTCCAGCACCGACCAGTACCCCACACTCTGTTTACGCCTCCACCACCAACTTCAGATGCCAGCTTCTCCTCACCTGTCTTTCACCACTAACGTCCTGTCCCCTGCACTTTGCCACCTGCAATCCGTCTCCAGCCCCCCGTCACCAGCCCCTACTACCAGCTCCCCGTCACGAACTCCTTCCCGTCACTAGCTTCTAGTCGCAAGCTCCTTCCCGACTCGAGTTCCTCTTCAATATGAAATTGACTGCAACTTCTGAACCAATCCAAATGACCTTTCTCACGTTATGTTATATCTTGATTGGAATACCATACGCATCAATAATAACTCTCATCAACAAAGCAATCAAAGTTCCTCAAAATTGCCGTCAAGAATCCTAGATCTTTTCCTGTTAGGATTAAATATAAACCCTTTTTCAATTGTTATAATCAAACGGTATCTATTAAGAGCACCTAGAACCAAATAATAGCTACACCATCATCTGGTTCGTATCACCTATGATGACTAGCTTTCAAAATAATGATTTTTGCTATTAGAGGAGCTATTTTTAGCCATTAGTTGTGCAACTCTTGCTTTAATGATTTAAAAATATAGAAAATGTTTTATGCAAAAATTGTAATGTTTCCAAATTGTTTCATATAGTCAAACTTTTTTTGTAGATTTTGGTGTCTCATTGGACTATCAATGTGTATTTGGTTTACTAGTCATCATGGGAGGATGAAGGCACAAGTATCAACAGAACCATTTAAAAATACTTGTGCATTTCACTAAATGATGAGCAGCCTCATTTAAAAAATAATATTTTAAGAAAATAATTTTTTCAAGTGTAAAATATTTTCTACAAGAACTTAAGAATAAAAAACTTGTTAAATAAATAATTCACAAATCTGATCCACCATATTTTGCCTCATATAATTCATAACAAATTTTGCATATCAGCTGACTTCATCTTTTACCAAATGTTTATAATGCTTGTAAAAATGAGAATATTGTTTTGGAGTAAGATGTTAAAACAATGTTAATATTTTAATTATTAAGAAGAAGAAGAAGGAGAAGACAAAGAAGAAGAAGAAGAAGAAGATGATGATGATGAAGAAGTAGAAGAAGAAGAAGAAGAAGAAGAAGAAGAAAAAGAAGAAGTTGAAGAAAAAGAAGCAAAAGAAAAAGAAGTAAAAGAAGAACAAGAAGAGAAAGTCAAAGAAGAAGAAGAAGAAGGAGAGTATGCAGAAGAAGGAGAAGAAGAAGAAGAAGAAGAAGAAGAAGAAGAAGGAGAAGAAGAAGAAGGAGAAGGAGAAGAAGAAAGAGAAGAAGAAGAAGAAGAAGAAGAAGAAGAAGGAGCAAAAAGAAAAGAGGAAGAAAAAGAAGAAGAACAAGAAGTGGAAGAAAAAGAAGAAGAATTAGTAGAAGAAGAAAAGGAGGATGATGAAGAAGAATAAAAAGAAGATGAAGAAGATGAAGAAGAAGAATAAGATGAAGAAGAAGAAGAAGAAAAAGAAGGAGAAGTGGAAGAAATAGAAGAAGGAGGAGAAGGAGAAGAAGAAGAAGAAGAAGAAGAAGACAAACAAGATGTAGAAGATGGAGAAGAAGAAGGAGAAGTAGAGGAATAAGAAGAAGAAGAAGAAGAAGAAGACGAACAAGAAGAAGAAGAACAAGAAGAAGGTGATGATGATGATTAAGGTGAAGAGGAATAACAAATTGAAGAAGAAGAAGAAGAATAAAAAAAATAAGAAACAAAAGAAGTAGAAGAAGAATGTTTGTAAGAATAAGAAGAAAAGAAGAAGAAGAAGAAGAAGAAGAAGTAGAAGAAAAACAAGAAGTAAAAGATGAAAAAGAAGAAGAAGAAGAAAAAGAAAAAGAAGTAGAAGAAGAGAAAGAAATAGAAGAAGAAGTAGTTAAAGAAGAAAAAGAAGAAGAAGAAGAAGAAGAAGAGGATGAAGTAGTAGTATTTGTAGTAGAAGAAGAAGAAGAAGTAGAAGAAAACGACATACAAGTAGTAGCAGAAGTAGTAGAAGAAGAAGAAGAAGAAGAAGAAGAAGATGAACAAGAAGATGTAAGAGAAGACCTAGAAGAAGAAGAGGAAGAAGAAGAAGAAAAAGATGGAGAAGGAAAAGAAGATGTAGAATAATAATAATACAAATAAATATAATAATAATAATCATAATAACAATTGTAATAATAATAATAATAATAATAATAATAATAATAAGAAGAAGAAAAAAAAAGAAGAACATGAAGAAGAAGAAGAAGAAGAAGAAGAAGAAGAAAAAGAAGTAGAAGAAGAAGAAGATGATGATGATGATGATGATGAAGAAAAAGTAGATGAATAAGAAGCAAAAGAAAAGGAAGAAGAAAAGAAAAAAGAAGGAGAAGAAGAAGAAAGAGAAGAATTAATAGAAGAAAAGAAGAAAATGAAAAAGAAGGACAAGAAGAAGAAAAAGAAGGAGAAGAAGGAGGAGAAGAAGAAGAAGAAGAAGAAGAAGAAGAAGAAAAAGGAGAGGAAGAAGAAAGTGGAGGAGGAGGAGGAGAAGAAGAAGAAGCGATAGAAGAAGAGGAAGAAGAAGAAGAAGAAGAAGAAGCAGAAGAAAAAGATGTTGAAGAATAAGAAGTAAATGAAAAAGACGAACAAGAAGAACAAGAAGAAGGAGGTAAAGAAGAAGAAGAAGAAGGAGAGGAAACAAAAGAACAAGAAGTAAAAGAAGAAGAAGAAGAAGAAAAAGAAGAAGAAGAAGAAGAAAAGAAGTAGTAGAAGAAGAAGGAGGAGAAGAAGAAGAAATAGAAAGAGAAGAAGAAGAAGAAGAGAAAGAAGAATGAAAAAAAGAAGAAGAAGAACAAGAAGCAGAAGAAAAAGAAGAAGTAGAAGAAGAAGAATAGGAAGAAGAAGAAAAAGAAGACGAAGAAGAAGATGATGATGATGATGAAGAAAAAGAAGAAGGAGAAGCAGAAGAAGAAGAATAAGGAGAAGAAAAAATAGAAGAAGACGAAAAAGGATAATAAGAAGATGGAGAAGAACCAGGAGAAGTAGAGGAAGTAGAAGAAGAGGAAGAAGTAGAAGGAAAAGGGGAGGAAGAAG
Source organism: Vanilla planifolia (assembly GCA_023846275.1). NCBI lineage: Eukaryota > Viridiplantae > Streptophyta > Magnoliopsida > Asparagales > Orchidaceae > Vanilla > Vanilla planifolia. The sequence goes on along the minus strand of JAIUJO010000390.1, from coordinate 79,026 downwards.
AAGAAGCAACAGAAGAAGAAGAAGAAGAAGAAGAAGGAGAAGAAGAAGAAGAAGCAAAAGAAGAAGAAGAAAAGAAAGAAGGAGAAGAAGAAGCAAGAGAGGAAGAAGAAGAAGAAGAAGAAAATAAAGAAGAAGAAGAATAAGAAGAAGAAGAAGAACAAGAAGAAGAAGAAGAAAGAGAAGCAAATGAAGAAGAAGAAGAATGAGCATAAGAAGAAAAAGAAAAAGAACAACAACAACAACAAGAACAACAAGAAAAATTAGACGAAGTAGTTGTAGTAGTAGTAGTAGAAGAAGAAGAAGAATGAGAAGAAGCAGAAGAAGAAGAAGATAAAGAAGAAGAAGAAGGCAAAGAAGATGAAGTAGAAGAAGGCGAGGTAGAAGAAGAAGAACAACAACAAGAAGAGGAGGAAGAAGTAAACGAAGAAGAAGAAGAAGAAGAAAGAGAAGGAGGACAAGAACAAGAAGAAGGAGAAGAAGATGTAGAAGAAGAAGAATAAGAAGAAAAAGAAGAAGAAGAAGAAGAAGATGAAGAAGAAGAAGAAGAATAAGAAGATGAAGAAGACAAAGAAAAACATGAAGAATAAAAATAATAACAACAAGAAGAAGAGGAAGAAGTTGAAGAAGATTTAGTAGAAGATGTAATAGAAGAAGAAGAAGGAGAAGCAGAAGAAGAAGGAGAAGGAAAGAAGAAGAAGAAGAGGAAGTAGAAGAAGAAGAAGAAGAAGAAGAAGAAGAAGGAGAAGGGGAGGAAGGAGAAGAAGAAGAAAAAATGAGAGAAGAAGAGAAAGAAATAGAAGAACAATAATAATTATAATAATAATAATAATAATAATAATTGTAATAATAATAATAGTGATGATAATAATAATAAAAATAATAATAATAAAAAGAAGTGGAAGAAGAAGAAGGTGAAGAAGTAGAAGATGTAGAGTAAGGAGAAGAAAAAGAAGAAGAAGAAGAAGAAGAAGAAGAAAAAGAAGATGAAGAAGAAGACGAAGAAGAAGAAGAAGTAGAAGAAGAAGAAGAAGAAGAAAAAGAAGAAGAAGAAGAAGAAGATGATGATGATGATGATGATGATGATGATGATGAAGAGGAAAAAGAAGAAGAAGAAGAAGAAGAAGAAGAAGAAAAAGAAGAAGAAGAAGAGTAGAAGAAGAAGAAGATGATGATGATGATGAAGAAGAGGAAAAAGAAGAAGAAGAAGAAGAAGAAGAAGAAGAAGAAGAAGAGTAGAAGAAGAAGAAGATGAAGAAGAGGTTGAAAAAGAAGAAGAAAGAGAAGAAAAAGAAGGAGGAGGAGCAGTAGGACGAGGAGGAGGAGGAGAAGAAGAAATCAAAGAAGTAGAAGAATAAGAAGAAAAAGGAAAAAAGTAGTAGAAGAAGAAGAGAAAGAAGAATAAGAAGAAGAAGGGTAAGAAATATAAGAAGAAGGAGAAGGAGAAGAAGAAGATGAAGAAGAAGAAGAGGAAGAAGAAGAAGTAGAAGGAGAAGATGGAGAAGGGGAAGAAGAAACAAAAGAAGAAGAAGAAGAAGAAGAATAAGTAGAAGAAGACAAAGAAGAAATACAAGAAGTACAAGTATAAGAAAAAGAAGTAGAAGAAGAAGAAAAGGAGGAAGAAGAAGTTGTAGAAGATGAAGAAGAAGAAGAAGGAGAAGAAGGAGAAGAAGAAGAAGATGGAGAAGAAGAAGAAGAAAAAGAGAAGGAAGAAGAGGAATAATAAGAAGAAGAAGATAGAGAGGAAGAAGAAGTAACGGAAGAAGAAGAAGAAGAATAAGATGAAGAAGGAGAACAAGAAGAAGAATAAGAAGAAGAAGAAGTAGTAGTAGAACAAGGAGAAGAAGATGAAGAAGAAGAAGAGGAAAAAGTAGTAGTAATAGAAAAAGAAGAAGAAGAAGAAGAAGTGAAGGATGAAGAAAAAGAAGAGGAAGTGGAAAGAAAAACAAGTAGAAGAAGGACAAGAAGAAGATGAAGGAGAAGGAGAAGAAGAAGAAGAAGAGGAAGTAGTAGTAGAAGAAGAAGAAGAAGATTTTGAAGAAAACGACATAGACGTTCTTGAAATAGTAATAGTAGTAGCAGAAGAAGAAGAAGAAGTAGAAGAAGATGAAGAATAGAAGAGGAAGAAGAATAGGAAAAAGAAGAGGAAGGAGTAGAAGATGAAGAACAACAACATCAATGACAATAAGGAGAAGAAGAAACAAAATTATAATAATAAGATAATAATAATAATTATTATAATAATAATAGTAATAATAATAACAATAATAATAATAATAAAGAGAAGAAGAAGATGACGAAGAAGAAGCAAAGAAGAAGATGAAGAAGAAGAAGAAGAAGAGGTAGAAGAAAAAGAAGTAAAAGAAAAAGAAGAAGAAAAAGAACATGAAGGAGAAGAAAAAGAAGAAGAAGAAGCCAACGAAGTAGTAGTAGAAGAAGAAGAATAATAATAATAATAATAAGAAGTGGAAGAAAAAGTTGAAGAAGTAAAAGAAGATGATGGAGAAGATGAAGAAGAAGAAGGAGAAGAAGAATAAGAAGAAGAAGAAGAAGCAAAAGAAGAAGAAGAAGAAGAAGAAGAAGAAGAAGGAGAAGGAGAAGAACCAGAAGGAGTAGAGGTTGAAGAAGAAGAAGAAGGATAAGGACAAGAAGATCGAATAAGAAGATGAAGGACAAAAGGAAGAAGAAATAGAAGACAAAGAAGAAGAATAAGAAGAAGAAACAAAAGAAGAATAGGAAGAAGAATAACAAGAAGGAGGAGAAGAAGAAAAAGAAGAAAAAAAGAAGAAGAAAAGTTGTAGAAGAATACTAAGCAAAAGAAAAATAAGAACAAGTAGAACAAGAAGAAGGAGGTAAAAAAGAAAAAGGAGAGGAAACAAAAGAAGAAGAAGAAGAATAAGGAGAAAAGAAGCAAAAGAAGAAGAAGAAGAAGAAGAAGAAGAAGAAATAGAAAGGGATGGAGAAGAAGAAGAAGAAAAAGAAGAAGCATGAAAAGATGAAGCAGATGAAGAAGAAGAAAAAGAACAAGAGGTAGAAGAAAAAAAATGAAGTGGAAGAAGAGGAAAAGAAAGAAGAATAAAATGAAGAAGCAGAAGAAGAAGAAGATGATGATGATGATGATGAAGAAAAAGAAGATAAAGAAGTAGAAGAAGAAGAAGAAGAATAAGGAGAAGAAAAAAAGAAGAAGAGGAACAAGGAGAACAAGAAGATGGAGCAGAACCAGGAGAGGCAGAGGAAGTAGAAGAAGAAGAAGAAGAAGAAGGAAAAGGGGAAGAAGAAGAAGAAGTAGAAGAAGAAGAAGAAGAAGAAGAAGAAGAAGAAGAAGAAAAAGAAGAAGAAGAAGAAGGAGAGGAAGAAGAAGAAGAACAAGGAAAAAATGATGAAGAAGAGGAGGAACAAGAAGAAGAAGAAGAAGAATGAGAATAAGAAGAAGAAGAAAAACAACAACAAGAAGAACAAGAAGAATAATTAGATGAAGAAGTAGTAGCAATAGAAGAAGAAGAAGAAGAAGAAGAAGAAGAAGAAGAAAAATGAGAAGTAGAAGAAGGAGATAATGAACAAGAAGAAGAAGAAAAAGAAGACAAAGAAGATGAGGTAGAAGAAGGCGAGGTGGAAGAAGGAGAAGAAGAAGAAGAAGTGGAAGAAGAAGAAGTAGAAGAAGAAGAAGAAGAAGAAGTAGAAGAACAAGAAGAAGAAGGAGAAGAAGTAGATGGACAAGAACAAGAAGAAAGAGAAGAAGGGAAAGAAGAAGAAAAAGTAGAAGAAGAAGATGATGAAGAAAAAGAAGAAGAAGATGAATAAGAAGATGAAGAAGAAGAAGAAGAAGAAAAAGAAGATAAAGAAGAAGAAGAAAAAGAAGACAAAGAAGAAGAAGAATAAAAATAAAAATAATACGAAGAAGAGGAAAAAGTTGAAGAAGATGTAGAAGGAGGAGAAGAAGTAGCAGAAGAAGAAGAAGGAGAAGAAGCAGAAGAAGAAGGAGAAGAAGAAGAAGAAGAAGAAGAAGAAAAAGAAGAAGAAGAAGAAGAAGAAGTGGGAGAAGAAGAAAAAGAAAATGAACAATAATAATAATAATAGTAATTGTAACAATAGTGATGATAACAATAATAAAAATAATAATAATGAAAAGAAGTGGAGAAAGAAGAAGATGAAGAAGTATAAGTAGAAGTAGAAGAAGAAGAAGAAAAAGAAGAAGTAGAAGAAGAATAAAAAGAAAATGAAGAAGAAGACGAAGACGAAGAAGAAGAAGATGATGATGATGATGAAGAAGAAGATGATAATGAAGAAGAAGAAGATGAAAAAGAAGAAGAAGAACAAGAACAAGAAGAAAAAGAAGAAGGAGAAGTAGTAGCAGTAGAAGAAGAATAAGAAGAAGTTTAAAACAGAGGAGGAGGAGGAGAAGACGAAGAAGAAGAAGAAAAAGAAATCGAAGAAGCAGAAGCAGAAGATGTAGAAAAAAAAGAAGAGAAAACAGAAGAAGAAGGAGGATATGAAGCAAAAGGAGAAGGAGGAGAAGAAGAAGAAGAAGAAGAAGAAGAAGAAGAAGAAGAAGTAGGAGAAGATGGAGAAGGGGAAGAAGAAGCAAAAAAAAAAAGAAGAAGAAGTAGAAGATGTAGATGAAATAGAAGAAGTAGAAGCAGAATAAAAAGAAGTAGAAGAAGAAGAAAAGGAGGAAGAAGAAGAAGAATTTGAAGAAGATGAAAAAGTAGAAGAAGGAGAAGAAGGAGATGAAGAAGAAGAAGGAGAAGAAGAAGAAAAAAAAGAAATGGAAGTAAAGGAATAATAAGATGAAGAAGATGGAAAGGAAGAAAGAGAAGTAGAGGAAGAAGAACAAAAACAAGAACAAGAAGAAGAAGAATAAGAAGAAGAAGAAGAAGAAGAAGGAGAAGAAGACGACGAAGAAGAAGAAGAAAAAGAAGTAGTAGTAGAAAGAGAAGAAGAAGAAGAAGAAGAGAGGGATGAAGAAAAAGAAGAGGAAGTGGAATGAAAAAGAAGTAGAAGGAGAACAAAAAGAAGAAGGAGAACAAGAAGAAGAAGATTAACAAGAAGAAAAAGAAGTAGAAGAAGAAGAAGATGTTGATGAAAATGACATAAAAGTTGTTGTAATAGTAGTAGTAGTAGTAGAAAAAGAAGAAGAAGAAGAAGAAGAAGAAGGAGAAGAAGTAGTAGAAGTTGAAGAAGAAGAAGAAAAAGAACAGGAAGAAGAAGAAGGAGAAGAAGAAGAAGAAGAACAACAACAACAACAACATGTAGAAGAAGAAATAGAATAATAATAATAATAATAAAGAGAAGAAGAAGATGAAGAAGAAGAAGAAGAAGCAAAGAAGAAAAAGAAGAAGTAGAAGAGGTAAAAGAATAAGAAGCAAAAGAAAAGAAGAAGAAAAAGAAGATGGAGAAGAAAAAGAAAAAGAAGAAGAGGAAGCCAAAGAAGAAGAAGAAGAAGAAGAAGAATAAGAAGAAGCGGAAGAAGAAGAAGAAGAAGAAGGAGAAGAAGAAGAAGGAGAAGGAGAAGAGGAATAAGAAGAAGAAGAAGAAGCAAAAAAGGAAGAAGAAGAAGGAGAAGGAGAAGTTGTAGAAGAAGATGGAGAAGAAGAAGAAGAAGAAGAAGAATACGAAGAAGAAGATGAAGAAGAAGAAGAAAAAGAAAAAGTAATAGTAGAAAAAGATGAATAAGAAGAAGATGAAGAAGGAGAAGAAGAGGAGGATGAAGAAAAAGATGAGGAAGTGGAAAGAAAAAGAAGTAGAAGAACGACAATAAGAAGAAGAAGGAGAACGAGAAGAAGAAGAAGGAGAAGAAGTAGAAGAAATAGAAGAAGAAGATGTTTAAGAAAACGACATAAAAGTACTTGTAATAGTAGTAGTAGTAGTAGTAGTAGTACAAGAAAAAGAAGAAGAAGAAGAAGCAGTAGAAGAGGAAGAAGAAGAAGAAAAAGAAGAGATAGAAGAAGGAGAAGAAGAAGAAGAACAAAAAGAAGAAGAACAACAAGGAGAAGAAGAAAAAATATAATAATAATAATAATAATAATAAAAAGAAGAAGAAGCAAAGAAGAAAAAGAAAAAGAAAAAGAAAATAAAGAAGCAGAAGAGGTAGAAGAATAAGAACCAAAAGAAAAAGAAGAAGAAAAAGAAGATGAAGGAGAAGAAAAAGAAGAAGAAGTAGAAGAAGCCAAAGTAACAATAGAAGAAGAAGAAGAAGAAGCCAAAGAAGCAGCAGAAGAAGAAGAAGAAGAAGAAGAGGAAGAAAAAGAAGAAGAAGAAGAAGATGAATAAGGAGAAGAAGAAGAAGGGGAAGGAGAAGCAGAATAAGAAGAAGAAAGAGAAGGAGAAGGAGAAGAAGTAGAAGAAGATGGAGAAGAAGGAGAAGAACAAGAAGACGAAGAGGTAGAAGAATAATAATAAGAATAAGAAGAAGGAGAAGAAGATGAAGAAAGGGAAGTAATAGTAGAAAAAGAAGAAGATAAAGAAGGAGAAGAAGAGGAGGATGAAGAAAAGGAAGAGGAAGTGGAAAGAAAAAGAAGAAGAAGAACGAGAAGAAGAAGAAGAAGAAGAAGTAGAAGAACAAAAAGATCTTAAAGAAAATGACATAAAAGTTGCTGTGATAGTAGTAGTAGTAGCAGTAGAAGAAGAAGAAGCAGTAGAAGAGGAAGAAGGAGAAGAAAAAGAAGAGGAAGAAAAATATGAGAAAAAGAAGAAGAAGAAGAACAACAACAACAACAACAAGGAGAAGAAGAATAATAATAATAATTATTATTATAATAATAATAATAATAATAATAATAATAATAATAATACAGAGAAGAAGAAGAAGAAGAAGCAAAGAAGAAAAAGAAGAAGAAGAACAAAAAGAAGAAAAAGAAGAAGAAGCAGAAGAGGTAGAGGAATAAGAAGCAAAAGAAAAAGAAGAAAAAAAGCTGATGAAGGAGAAGGAAAAGAAGAAGAAGAAGGAGAAGCCAAAGAAGCAGTAGAAGAAGAAGAAGAGGAAGAATAAGAGGAAGAAAAATAAGAAGAAGAAGAAGAAGAAGAAGAAGGAGAAGGAGAAGAAGATGGAGAAGGAGAAGAATAATTAGAAGAACAAGAAGAAAAAAAAAGGAGAAGGAGAAGAAGTAGAAGAAGTTGGAGAAGAAGAAGAAGGAAGAGGGGAACAAGGAGGAGTAGAAGAAGATGGAGAAGAAGAGGAAGAAGAAAACGAAGAAGTAGAAGAATAAGAAGCAAAAGAAGAAGAACTAGAACAAGAAGGAGGGGAAATAGCAGAAGAAGTAGAAGAAGAAAAAGCAGTAGAAGTAGAAATTGAAGAAGAAAGAGTAGAATAAGAAGAAAAAGAAGCAGAACATGAAGAAGGAGAAGAAGAAGAAAAAGTTGTAGAAGAAGAAGAACAAGAAGAAGAAGAAAAGAAGTAAATGAAGAAGAAGGAGAAGAAGAAGAAGAAATAGAAAGAGAAGAAGAAGAAGAAGAAGAAGTAGAACAAGAAGAAAAGATAGAAGAAGAAAATGAAGAAAAAGATGAAGATGATGATTATGTTGAAGAAAAAAAGAAGAAGGAGAAGTAGAAGAAGAAGAATAAGGAGAAGAAAAAAGAGGTGAGGAACAAGTAGAACAAGAAGAAGGAGAAGAACCAGGAGGAGTAAAGAAAGAAGAAGAAGAAGAATAAGAAGAAGAAAGAGAAGGAGGTGAAGAAAAAGAAGCAAAAGAAGAAGAAGAAGAAGAAGAAGAAGAAGAAGAAGATGATGATGAAGAAGAAGAAGAAGAAGAAGAACGAGAAGAAGAAGAAGAAGCAGAAGAAGAAGAAGAAGAAGAAGGAGAAGAAGAAGAAGGAGAGGAAGAAAAACAAGAAGTAGTAGAAAATTATGAAAAAGAGGAGGAACAAGAAGAAGAAGAAGAAGGAGAAGATGAAGAAAAAGAAGAAGAAGAAGAAGAAGAAGAAAAATGAGAATAAGAAGAAGAAGAACAACAACAACAACAACAAGAACTAGAAGAATAATAAGATGAAGTAGTGGTCGCAGTAGTTGAAGAAGAAGAAGAACAATGAGAAGAAGAAGAAGATAAAGAAGTAGAAGAAGAAGTAGAAGAAGAATACAAAGAAGACGAAGTAGAAGAAGATGAGGAAGAAGAATAAGAAGAAGAAGAGGAGGAAGAAGAAGAAGAAGTAGTAGTAGAAGAAGAAGAAGTAGAAGAAAAAGAAGAAAAAGAAAGAGAAGAAGAAGGAGAAGAAGTAGGGGAAGAAGAAGAAGTAGAAGAAGAAGATGATGAAGAAGAAGAATTAGAAGAAGAAGAAGAAGAAAATGAAGAAGAAGAAGAAGAAGAAGAATAAAAATAATTATAATAATAAGAAGAGAAAGAAGTTGAAGAAGATGTAATAGAAGAAGAAGTAGTAGAAGAAGAAGAAGGAGAAGAAGAAGAAGAAGAAGAAGGAGAAGAAGAAGAAGAAGAGGTGGAGGAATTAGAAGAAGAAGATGAAGAAGAAGAAGAAGATGGAGAAGAAGAAGAAGAAGAAGAAGAAGAAGACAAAGGAGAAGAAGAAAAAAAGTAGAAGAACAATAATGATAATAGTAATAGTAACAATAGTGTTGATAATAATAATAAAAATAATAATAATTAAAAGAAGTAGAAGAAAAAGAAGATGAAGTAGAAGAAAAAGAAGATGAAGTAGAAGAAGAAGTAGAGGAAGAAGAAGAAAAAGAAAAAGAAAAATAAAAATAAAAAGAATACGAAGAAGAAGAAGAAGAAGATGATGATGATGATGAAGAAGAAGGAGTTGAAAAAGAAGAAGACGAAAAAGAAAAAGGAGGAGGAGGAGGAGGACAAGTAGAAGAAGGAGAAGAAATCAATGAAGTAGAAGAATAAGAAGCAAAAGAAAAAGAAGTAGCAGAAGAAGAAGAATTCAATGAAGTAGAAGAATAAGAAGCAAAAGAAAAAGAAGTAGCAGAAGAAGAAGAGAAAGAACAAGAAGAAGAAGGAGAGGAAGTAGAAGAAGGAGAAGGAGGAGAAGAAGAAGAAGAAGAAGAAGAATAAGAAGAAGAAGGAGAATATGAAGATGGGGAAGAAGAAGAAGAAGAACAAGAAGAAGTAGAAGAAAAAGGAGTAGTAGAAGAAGAAAAGGAGGAAGAAGCAGAAGAAGTTGAAGAAGAAGAGGAAGAAGGAGAAGAAGAAGAAGAACAAGAAGAAGAAGGAGAAGAAGAAAAAATGAATAAGAGGAATGATAAGAAGAAGAAGGAGAAGAAGGAGAAGTAGAGGAAGAAAAAGAAGTAGAAGAATAAGAAGAAGAAGAAGAATAAGATGAAGAAGGACAAGAAGAAGAAGAAGAAGAATAACATGAAGGAGAAGAAGAACAAGAACTAGAAGAAGAAGAATAAGAATAATAATAAGTATAAGAAGAAGAAGAAGAAGTAATAGAATAAGAAGAAGAAGATGATGATAATCAAGAAGAAAAAGAAGAAGTTGAAAGAAGAAGAAGTAGAAGAAGCACAAGAAGAAGAAGGAGAAGAAGAAGAAGAAGAAGAAGTAGTAGAAGAAGTTGTAGAAAATGTCATAAAAGTCATTGTAATAGTAGTGTTAGTAGTAGTAGAAGAAGAAGAAAAAGGAGTAGAAGAAGTAGTAGAAGAGGAAGAAGAAAAAAAAAAAGAAGAAGAAGAAGGAGGAGAAGAAGAAGAAGAACAACAACAACAAGGAGAAGAAGAAAATGAATAATAATAATAATAACAAGTAGAAGAAGCAAAGGAGAAAAAGAACGATAAGTAAAAAATGAAGAAGAAGAAAAAGTGGTAGAAGAATAAGAAGCAAAAGAAAAAGGAGAAGAAAAGGAAGATGAAGTAGAAGAAGAAGAAGAAGAAGAAGAAGAATAAGCCAAAGAAGCAGAAGAAGAAGAAGAAGAAGAAGAAGAAGAAAAATAAGAAGGGGAAGAAGAAGAAGGAGAAGAAGAAGAAGAAGGAGAAAGAGAAGGAGAAGAAGAATAAGAAGACGAGGAAGAAGAAGAAGCAGAAAAAGACAAAAAAGATTAAGTGTTACACCCTTGTGTTTGATGAGTCAAGTATAAATGTTTAAATTTTATATGGGCTTGTTCTAAACTAAATTGTTAATATTCAATTAAGATAAGCCATGAACTTTAAATACCTAAAATAGTGGTCTTCAAGGCTCTTGGAGTCATGGCAAGCTTCAAGGAAACTGAAGAAATATACTAAAACTTTTATACTTTATTTTCTTTTTATTTTTCTTAAATTTGATATGTCCAAATTTTGAGATGATGTGGCACACTAGTAGTATTAATATTTAAAAATGTTATAAAATTAATAATTATTGAATTTTGATTTTTGGGCCGAGCTTTATTGACTAAAAGTATAGACATTGGTATTTGAGTTTTTTAAAAATTATTTAGGAATTATTTTTCATGAATTTCTTTTCATAGTTATTTAGAAAACTTAAAATATTATGATAATATAAAATTATTTTGGTACACTTATATCTAAAATTTTTGCACAAAAATTCCTACAAGACACCCTAAAACAACGTTACTCTTGGGAATTTTCACTATAGCATTGGGCGGGTTGACCAAACCCGACCACTGGCCCGTCCAGGATTTTAGAAATTAAAAAATAATAAATAAAAAAATAGGTGGGCTGACTCAATAGGGGCACCCGTAGTCCAAAGGAATTCAGGTCGCAGGCTATGCCGAATGGAGCACCACAATTTCAGGTCGTAGGCAAAGACGGAACAGTGCAAGATCAAGTCAACCCGAACCAGGTGATGAAAATCCTGGTCAAGGAAGGAGGGAGCCAACCCCAAAAAGTCTCGAGAGCAACGGGAAGCAAATTAGTTTTAAAGCGCAATGGCAAAGAATTTTCCGCGATGTGGGACTAAATTCCAACCTTACTATCAAAGAAATCAGAAGAACAAGGGCGATCGGACGGTTGAGATTATTCAGCCTAAAATGACATGCAGAAGAATCGAACCTAGGCTGCACAGATATGCGCCAGGATGCAAAACCACTGAGTAAACTGTTTTAATTTAAATTATGCTAGAACACATTATATTAATACATACCTGACAGCGTGCGCAGAATCCAAATGCTTAGATCAAGCCTGCCCAGATCGAACAGACGGAATTAATCTCAAACGGTAAATTCAAGATTCAATCCGTGTCATCCGTGTTTTGGACCGAATCGAATGGTAGCTGTTTTTCGTCCGTTACCCAAATGGCTAATTGATTTTAAGCACCTTTGGGAGTTATTTTAATGCTCAAATTTAACCTCTATAAATAGGGAAGATAGTAGAACTTCTAGAGGTTACATTTTGCTAAGATCTCAAAGCTTTCAGATCACTACTTCGAGCAAAATCAAGTGAATACGGTGATTCCAATTTCATAAAGAGAAAGTGGAAAGAAGGATTCTGAAAGTAGAGGTTATTGCTTCAAAAATCTCTTAATTTCTATTCCTCTATTTTTTGATCGTGTGTGCCTCTTATTTCACCTCAAGTTATTTTAAGTTTTGCCAATTTTTGTATTCTGTTCTTTGGGGTAAGGGCATCCCGACATTTTGCAAAAGCACGAGGTTTCAGTTGAGGCTGTAAAGACTCAAGTAGGTTCGGGATTAGCCGTAGGAAAACTCCCAAGTATGTTTGAGGTGAACCGTAAGAAAAACCTCGGTTATAATTTGGTATTTTTAGTGTTGTTTTTCCCAACACTGTTTGGGGGAGGATGTAGGCTCGATTTTGAGTCGAACCACCTAAAAATCTTATGTGTTATATTTCTTCTTATTCGTGCTAAACAAATTTAATTTTTTAATTGAAACCTAAAATCGAAAAATTTTATTTACCACAATTCACCCCAACTCTTGTGGGATTTCCTTAACCACAAAGAACTTCAATTGGTATCAGAGCAAGGAATCCCAATTTACGTGAGTAACATCACGTGGGAGATCTGCTTGTGTTAATAGAAGGTTTATTCATAATTTTTGTGGTTTTGAGATTTTTGGTTTTATGGCTTCTTCTTTGGTTGAGATGAGGGCAACTTTGTGTGAAGGTTTTTCTTCAAATCGGCCTCCCTTATTTAAAGGAGAATTTTACTTGTATTGGAAGAATCGTTTTAGAATTTTTATTCAATCTATTGATTTAGAATTATGGAAAGTTATGACTAAGCCTTGTGAATTTCCTAGAAATTCTTCTACTAATAAAGTCAAGCCTTTTAGTGAGCTTAATATTGAGCACAAAAGATTGGCTCAATTAAATGCTAGGGCATTGAACTATCTTCATTATGGAATTTCTCTTAGTGAGTTTACATAAATTATGAATTTGCATACAGCATTTGAGGTGTGGAAAAAACTCAAACTAACTTATGAGGGCACCTCACAAGTGAAAGAGACAAAAATTAACATCCTCATCCATGACTATGAACTTTTTAGAATGAATCCGGTGAGAGTATTAACAGCATGTTTTTATGGTTTAATGATATTACAAATGACTTGGCAAATCTTGGGAGAGTATTCTCAAATGGTGACCTTGTAAGAAAAATTTTGAGAATCCTTCCAAAGGAATACGATCCCCTTGCAATGGCTATTAAAGCAGCTGAAGATATCAACAAACTTTCATTGGATGAACTCCTTGGGGAACTTCTCACTACCAAAATAGAGATGTCAAGGAGACTTATGGAAGAGGCTTCCACAAGCAAGCTAAAGCCTGAAAGGAAGAAGGAAGAACCCTTGGCCTTCAAAGCCACCAAATGTGATTCATATTCTACTTCCACCTCTTCCATGGATTTGAAGGATGAGGTAAGTTTTCATGTTAATGGTTTAGCAAAAAATTTGGCAAAAAGTTTTCTTAATAGGAAATGGAAGAAGAAGAGTAATAAAGAAAGGAAGAGGCCACCAACTTGTTTTGAGTGTGGTCAAACCGGTCATATTAAACTGGAATATCCAAAACTTAAGGACAAGCATATAAAGGAGGAAAAGAAGAAGAAGAAGAGCTTGAAGAAAAAGAAAGCTTTCCAAGCTACATGGAGTGCCTTCGAAGATTGGGATGTTTCAAGCTCAAGTAGAGGAGAAGAAGAGATGATTTGTTTTATGGCAAATGAGGCATCTTCAACATCCTCAAGTGAAGAAAAAGAAGAAAATGAGGTAAGCTCTTGGACAAGAGATATTCTTGAAAATAATTATATTGAAATTATGAATGCCTTGACTTCTTTAATGAGTGTTCATAAAAAATTAAAAAAGATTTACAAAGAAAAAGTTGAATTGCTTGATTTTGTTATAAAAAATGATGAAGAGAAAAAGATACAAAATAAAAATTTATGTGATGAAAAGGCTTCTCTTATTACTGAAAATACTTCTTTAAAGCATGATATTTGTGTTTTGAAAGAAAAAATACTATTTTCTGAGCATGCTAAAATAAGAAAAACTTTGCATACTTCTCATGCTTCACATGTTTATTATTCTTCACATAACCTCAATTTTGAAAAACCTAAATACTTAAGCATGCCTAGGCCATCAAATATTGTTTGTTTTTATTATTGTAAACATGGACATGTTTTGAAAGATTACTTTTTTAGGAGAAACGTGTATGCACATAAACAAAATTTTAGATGGATTGTTAAGAATGAGAATGTGAAAGCTCTATTTAGTGCTCAACCAAGTTTGCTTGGGTTCCTAAGAGTAGAACTTAGAAGACTAGAAGAAAAGGCCTCCAAAATATTGGCAGACATTCTAGGATAGGTTTAGAATACTTTGAAAACTTAAATTGATGATTTCATTTAGTGATATATTTCTAATTTAAATTTTACACCTTATACAGTCAAAACCAAGAAGAAAATCAAAATCCACATCTTGGGTATTGGATAGTGGATGTTCAAGATACATGATTGGAGACAAAGCTAAGTTCAAATCATTGAGATCAGGTCCAAATAGAAAGGTGACTCTAGGGGACAACACAAAGAAAAGAATCATTGGAATTGGAGATGTAGGTACGACAAACTTTACCCTTTCAAATGTATTTTAAGTAGACGGTTTAGAATTTAATTTAATTAGTATTAGTCAACTTTGTGATAATGGCTTTGATATTATTTTTAATACAAAAGTTTGCAAAATCATGAAAGATAATCTTGAATTACTTGTAGGAAAAGGAAAATGTGATACCTATGTAATTAGTTTTGAACAATTAGAAGCTAGCAGTTTGGAATGCCTAATGACCCAATCTAATGAAAACTCACTATGGCATAGAAGATTAGGCCATGTGGGATACTCCACCTTGAAGAAGATTACAAAGTTAGATGTTGTTAGAGGGCTTCCCAAACCAAGTAAATCAAGTTGGGAGTTGTTTGAATCTTGTCAAAAAGGGAAATAAGTCAAATCTTCTTTCAAATCTCAAAATGAATTAACAACTGTAGACCTTTAGAAAAAATTTATTTAGATCTTTTTGGTCCAATACAACCTTTGAGTTTAGGAGGAAAACACTATGGATTTGTTACAGTTGATGATTTTTCTAGGTATTCTTGGGTAATTTTTCTTAGACATAAACATGAAGCATTTAAGAATTTTGACCACTTGATTAGAGAGTTAGAAAGACAACATAGTCTAAAATTAGTTTGTATACAAAGTGATAATAGGAGTGAGTTTAAGAATGAATATTTTAGTGAGTTTTGTAAACAAAAAAGAATCAAACACCAATTCACATGCCCATACACACCACAACAAAATGGTGTTGTAGAAAGGAAGAATAGAACATTAGTCGAGATGGGTAAAACCATATTAGTCGAATATAGCTTACCCAAATATTTTTGGGCTGAAGCTATTAGCACAGCATGTTACATTATAAATAGAGTTAACTTGAGACCCAAGTTGAAGAAAACCTCTTATGAATTGCTTAGGAAGAAAAAATCAGATCTTAGATATTTTCATGTTTTTGGCTGTAAGTGCAATATTCTTAAGAATGAGAGAGCAAATTTAGGAAAGTTTGATGAGAAAGCAAGTGTAGGAATCTTTTTAGGGTATTCATCAATTAGAAAAATATATAGAGTTTTTAATCTAGAATCTCATAAGGTAGAGGAAACAATGTATGTTATGTTTGAGAAGACAATCCAACTAGTTAGTGAGAAGCATTTAGAAGATGAAATAAAATTAGTTAAGAATTTAGATTTGAATAAAAATAATGAAAAAATAAAAAATCTAGAGGTAGAAAAAGAAAAAGAAAACAATTTACCTAAAGGATGGAAATTTGCAAACTCACATCCAAAGGGTTTGATCATTAGAGATGTGAACCAAGGAGTGAAGACTAGAGCCTCAATTAGAGATATAGATCATAGTGCCTTTGTGTCATTTTTTGAACCTAGCTCTATAGAAGAAGCTCTTAGGGATGATTATTGGGTTCAAGCCATGAATGAAGAGTTAGACCAATTTGAAAGAAATCATGTTTGGGAGTTAGTACCAAGACCTAATGATCAATAAGTCATTGGTACTAGATGGGTCTATAAAAACAAATTAGATGAAAATGGTGTAATTATTAGGAATAAGGCTAGACTTGTTGCTAAGGGATATAATCAAATAGAAGGTATTTATTTTGAGGATTCATTTGCACCTGTAGCTAGGTTAGAAGCAATTAGATTACTTTTAGCATATTCATGTTATAAGAATTTTAGATTGTTTCAAATGGATGTAAAAAGTGCTTTCTTAAATGGAATAATATAAGAGGATGTGTTTGTAGAACAACCATTAGGTTTCGAAAATCATAAACAAGTTAATTATGTCTACAAGCTTAAGAAAGCTCTTTACGACTTTAAGCAAGCACCACGTGCATGGTACCATAGGTTGAGTAATTATCTAGTAGAAAGCGGCTTTAGAAAGTGTAAATTAGATACTACATTATTTCTAAAGCCATTAGGAAATGATTTATTAGTTATTCAAATTTATGTTGATGATATTATTTTTGGTAGTACAAAAGAAGAAATGTGTAGAGAATTTGGAGATCTTATGACTAAGGAATTTGAAATGAGTATGATGGGTGAGCTAACGTTTTTCTTAGGATTGAAAATAAGACAACTAAAAGATGGTATTTTTATTTCTCAAACAAAATATTTAAAAGAAATGTTTAAAAAATATGGTTATGAAAATATGAAATATAGAAAAGTTTCCATGAATCAATCTATTCACTTAGACCTAGATGAACAAGGGAAAACCATAGACCAAAAACTTTAGAAAGGACTTATAGGATCTTTATTATACCTTACAGCTAGTAGGCCCGACATTCTATTTAGTGTTGGATTATGTGCTAGGTCCGAAGCAAACCCAAAGGAAAGTCACTTAAAAGCTGTTAAAGTAATCTTCAAATATTTGAAGGGAACTATGACTCTAGGATTATGGTATCCTAGAAATGACCTTTCTTGTGAACTTATTAGCTACACAAATTTAGATTTGGAGGATCTAGAGTGGATAGGAAGAGCACATCAGGGACATGTCAATTCTTAGGATATTGTCTTGTTTCATGGTCAAGAAAAAAACAAAATTGTATAGTCTTGTCAACAACAGAAGCTGAATATTTTACAGCTAGAAGTTGTGTTGCTCAAGTACTATGGTTAAGACAACAACTTCAAGACTATGACAAATATACCTATTACAATTGACAATACTAGTCCATTAGCATTAGCCAAGAATCAAGTTCATCATTCTAAGACTAAGCACATAGATGTTAGGTATCACTTTATTAGAGACCAAGTGGCCAAAGGATTAGTAGAATTAGAGTATATTCTTACTAAGCTTAAATTGGCTGACATTTTTACCAAACCCTTATCATTGGAGAAATTTTAAACATTGAGAGAACAATTAGGAATTTTAGACATTGCTTAGGGTTAACTCCGTTTTGATGGTGTCAAAGGGAGGGAATAGTTAGGAGTTAGGAGGAGCATAAAGATAGTTGGAGCATGATAATTATTATTCTCCTCTTTAAGAATTTTCTTCTTAAAAGTTTATTTTTATCATTTTTTATAGATTTAAAATATTTATGTCTTGCCATCATCAAAAGGGAGAAATTGTTACACCCTTGTGTTTGATGAGTCAAGTATAAATGTTTAAATTTTATATGGGCTTGTTCTAAAAAAAATTGTTAATATTCAATTAAGACAAGCCATGAACTTTAAATGCCTAAAATAGTGGTCTTCAAGGCTCTTGGAGTCATGGCAAGCTTCAAGGAAATTGAAGACATGTACTAAAACTTTCATACTTGATTTTCTTTTTATTTTTCTTATTTGATATGTCCAAATTTTGAGATGATGTGACACACTAGTAATATTAATATTTAAAAATGTTATAAAATTAATAATTATTGAATTTTAATTTTTGGGCCAAGCTTTATTGATAAAAAGTATAGATATTGGTATTTTATTTTTTTAAAATTATTTAGGAATTATTTTTCATGAATTTCTTTTCATAGTCATTTAGAAAACTTATAATACTATGATAATATAAAATTATTTTGGTACACTTATATTTAAAATTTTTGCACAAAAATTCCCAAAATCCACCATAAAACAACGTTACTCTCGGGAATTTTCACTGTAGCATTGGGCGAGTCGACCCGACCCGACCACTGGCCCGTCCAGGATTTTAGAAGTTAAAAAATAATAAATATTAAAAAAAATAGATGGGCTGACCCGATAAGGGCACCCATAGTCCAAAGAAATTCAGGCCGCAGGCAATGCCGAACGGAGCACGGTAATCTCAAGTCGCAGGCCAAGACGGAGTAGTGCAAGATCAAGTCAACCCGAACCAAGTGATGAAATCCTGGTCAAGGAAGGGTGAAGCCAACCCTAAAGAGGCTCGAGAGCAACGGGAAGCGAATTAGTTTTAAAGCTCAATGGCAAAGAATTTTTTTCGCAATGTGGGACTAAATTCCAACCTTACTATCAAAGAAATCAGAAGAACAAGGGCGAGGAAAAAAATTTCTTTCCTTTCCCGCGCAGCCTGGTCGCAGCCGGCATCTTGCCGCCGGCACCTCGCCGCTCGTCTCTGTTGTACCCCTTGTTCTGTCCTCCCCCTCTGTCTTGTAGCTCCTTTCATTCTGCGCCTCCGGCTCCCTTCATCCCCAGTCACCTCCCCCACCGCCCGTGTTGCCGGGTAGGATGGGCGGTTGATGGGTACGCCAAACCGATCCTTTGCGGAGGTTTTGGGGGGGGGAGTGAACCCTCCCCCTTGCAAACCCCGTCGTTCATCACTCTACAAAGGAGCGCCGGAGGTGACCTTCTCGCCGGAGGAAGTCACGCGTCTGGCGGATCCCTTCAAACTTTCCCTGGTGGGAAAATTTTCTCATGGCCGACCGCCCCTTGAGGCCATTCGTGCATCGCTGGCCAAGGTCGGTTTCAAAGGAGTTGTAACGGTGGGTCTCTTGAATGCCCGTCATGTGCTACTCCGGTTCGCCGTCGAAGAAGACTACCTTTTCTTCTGGCTCAAACCCATCTGGCACTTCCGTGAATTCCCAATGAGACTGCTTAAGTGGTCGCCCGACTTTCGCTTTGACTCCGAACCCACCACCGTCCCGGTCTGGGTCTCCTTCGTCAATCCGCCTCTCCAACTGTTTAACAAGGTCGCCCTGTTCTCTATGGCGGCGGCCATCGGCACCCCTCTCAAGCTGGACTCGGCCACGGCGGCGGTTTCCAGACTGCACGTAGCCAAAGTGTGTGTTGAATTGGACATCACTAAGGAGCTCCCGAAGAGAATGCGTATCTCCTCCGTCACCGGTGTGAAAGATGGAGGCTTCTGGCTTCCCATTGTTTACGAAAACCTCCCTCCGTACTGCTTCCACTGCAGGACCATCAGCCACTCTAAAGAGGATTGCAGAAGCCGTGCAGCGAAAGCTAAGGTCTCGAAGGCAGACAAAGGCAAACAGGTGGCGGTGGGCACCTTGCCTTCCACGGACTCGTCTCCTAAACAACGTTTCTTTGAAAACGGGCAATGCAGCTCCCCTAAATCCCCTCTGACGGTTCCTTCCCGGCCTTTGCAGGCAGCTGGTGACAGTGCTGTCGCAGCTGGCCCCTGTGATCAGGGGTATCAACTCGCCCTGAAGGCAGCACAAGCTGAACTTGCCTTGCTTCGGAGTCCTGACCCCATCCTGACTCCTTCTCCGTCGGCAGAAGATTCATTTGTTGAAGACTCGGCATCCTTTTTTAAGCCAACTCTCCTTCCCAGTCCCACGGGAGCCGTCTCTCAGCCAAATTCCCCGCCTTCTGTGGCCTTAATAGACTCACCCCTCCCTTCAATCGTTGAACGGAACTCTGCTCCCACTACAGAAGATCCTCATGCCCTGGAATTCCCTCCGCTTACCCTCATCAAAACAAAAAAAAGGGGCAAAAAACAGAGCTTCATCGTCTGTGACTTCTCTTCCCCGTACTAGGAGCGCGGCGGGCTCTAAGTCGCCTTTATCTCCTAATGGTTAACATCCTTTCCTGGAACGTCCGGGGGGTCGCCAACCATCCCACCCTCGGACGCCTTCGCCACCTCATCCGCTCCAATCACGTCGACCTTGTCATCCTGATCGAACCCTTCTCTGGGATAGATCGCCTCCCCCTCCTTTGTCACAATCTGGACCTACATGACGGCCTCAGTTCCCCCTCGGGTAAGATTTGGCTGCTTTGGTCCTCCAGATGTCTGGTGGCCCCTGTCAGTTCGTCCGACCAGGCCGTTACAGTCCAGGCCGCCTTTACTGGTTCCCATTCCACAAAATTCATCACTGCGGTCTATGGAAAACACAACAGGAGCAGGCACCGACCTCTCTGGCAGTTCCTCGCGGACTCAAAACAGGCGGTGGGTGATTCTCCCTGGTGCGTCTGTGGGGACTTCAATGTCACAATGATGGAGCAGGACCAAAGGGGAGCTGCAAGATTCCACAACAATGAAGCCAGCGATTTCCATTCGGCTGTGATGGACGTTAATCTTCATATCCCGACGACTATCGGCGGACCTTTCACTTGGCAGGGCATGCGGCGCGGTGGATTGATCCTGAAAAGGTTAGATTATTTCCTTTGCAATGCTGGATGGTTGGAAACCTTCCCGGACAGCACCGTGGAAATTATGCCACGTACTGCGTCTGACCATGCACCCATTCTCTTCCGAATCGCGCCCCGTCGCCGGCTAGGTGCAAAACCTTTCCACTTCATTGATGCCTGGCTCAAGCACCCGGACATCGACGATCTGGTCCAGCGGTCGTGGAACGTCCCAATAGCAGCGACAGGGATCTACAGGCTTATTGGTAAACTAGCGAGGCTTAAGGTATTGCTTAAAAGATGGAACAAGGACTCATTCGGGGACCTGTTCAGAAACAAGGATTTGGCAGAGCAGAACGTTCGTGATGCCAAAGCTGCCTTGGCGGCAAACGCCTGCCAGGAAAATGTCGACAGGCTTGCCTCAGCCAATTCTTTGCTTCTTAATCGTCTGGAAACAGAGGAGGATTTCTGGAAGCAAAAGGCCGGCTTGCGGTGGATTAAAGAAGGCGATGCAAATACAAGCTTCTTTCACGCCTCTGTAAAAATGAAAAGGCATTCGCTTGGCATTCAAAAACTCAAAAATCCAGACGGCTCTTGGTCGGTAGGTGATGAGGAGTTAGCTGGCCTTCTCACAAACCATTTTCAAAACCTATTCCGGGACAATGGCTACTGCAGCTCAGACGCAGAAGGTATCCTTTGCCATTCCCCGATCTCTGTTTCGGAAAATCAAAACGATGATCTCTTGCGCCCCGCCGACGAATTGGAATTGCGTAGGGTGCTATCCACTATGCATGAATCAAGTGCCCCAGGACCGGATGGATACTCCGTCAAGTTCTTCAAAAAGTTTTGGACCCTGCTTGCACAAGACATGGTAGACGCCGCAATGATTTCCTCATTGGCACCACGATCCCTAAGGCACTCGGGGCAGCGTGGATCTGCCTGATACCGAAGACAACGGCAGCCACTGCCCCTGCCGACTACAGGCCAATAACCCTTTGCAATGTAAACTGCAAAATCCTCACCAAGCTCCTCTCTTCACGGCTTTCAACTTTACTGCCTTCTATTATCTCGGTCGAGCAATCCGCATTTATCAAAGGACGCAACATCACAGACAATATCTTGATGGTGGAGGAAATGCTCTCTCGCCTCAACAAAAGAAGGAAATTCAGTAATGTTATCCTAAAACTGGACTTCAAGGCCGCATTCGACAAGTTGGGATGGTCTTTTCTTCTGGCGGCTCTCCGGGCAAGAGGCTTCAGCGAAAAATTCTTTGATTTGGTGCTGAACGTTCTTGACGCCACATGGTTATCAGTTTTAATCAACGGATTTCCCAAAGGCTTCTTCAAGCCCAGTCGCGGTGTCCGTCAGGGAGATCCCCTCTCACCGGCACTGTTCATCATCGCTCTTGATGCACTTAGCCGGTGTCTCACTGCAGCGGTTGCTTCCCGTAGCATCCAAGCGTACGTGACTCCAAAACTTAGTCGTTCGATCACTTACCTGGCGTTCGCGGACGATGTGATTATATTCACTACCGCGAACCGAGCCTCCCTTAAACAGCTATCAACCTTGCTCCAAACCTTCCTCAACGCTTCCTCCCTGGAACTTAACCGGAGTAAATCGTCGGTAATACATGCCCGTTCCCCTTCCGCAGGTGCAAGAAGAAGAACACAGAACATCTTAGGATTCCATCATGCGAAACTTCCTTTCCTTCATCTTGGCTGCTGGTTGGATGTTGGAAGACCTCGAGCCTGCCATTTTCAACCGCTGCTGGACAAAATCAAATCTCGTATCTCTGCCTGGCAGAACAAGCTTCTCTCAATGGGTGGTAAGAAGGTGTTGATCAACTCTGTGCTCTCCTCCATGTCAGCATATATCTCGGCATCCCAGTCCCCTCCATAAAAGGTGGTCTCTTCCATCAACGGTGTCCTTGCCAACTTCTTTTGGGGAAAAAAAAAACAATGCGCAAAAGCACCACTGGGCGGCGTGGCATAAGCTGGCGCGGCCAATTAACGGACACGGAATTGGAATAATCAACCTCAACGCTCAGACCCTGGCCCAATCGGCCAATCTTTGGTGGCGTTTACTTCACACAGTCACTCCCTGGTCACGCTTCCTCATCCAGGCCTACCTGCGGCACGGCGATGAAGTCTGGTCGACTCGCGGGGACTCTCCTGGCTGGCGTCGCTTGGTCGCCTTTTGCGATCGGCTACCCTTCGTTCGTGCGAAGGAAGACGACGGTCTAACAAAATCCGATTCGGTCTATGGTTGCTCTCCCGGTTCGACCGGCTCAGCATCCTCCTCTCAATCCAACAGGCGGGTTCGGTCCACCCAGCGGGACCTGGTCAGCCACCTCAACTGGATTGGACTATGGCTCAGCAGCTGTACGGACAACTTGGGACACTTCTCTTTCGCCAAGGCATACGACTTCTTCTACGGTACATCCCTTCCCCCTACTACCAAGCGATATGACAACAACAATCTGATTTGGCATAAAAGAATTCCGGAGAGAGTATCTATACTGCTGTGCAGACTACTCAACGATGCTCTTCCTCTGCCACCTAAGATCCAATCTATTTGGCATTTCCCTTGCGCCAAAATGCCCCTTTTGCCTTTGTATTGACACTGCTGAGCATATCTTCTGGCAATGTTCGGTCACATATCCCACCTGGATTTGGTTTGAACATCGCCTGAATATCTGCAGTCAGACTCCTCACCTCGTTCGGACTTTCAACTGGTGGACATACAAAAAATCCCTCAGCTCCCTCGCATTTTCAATCCCGGCCTCGATCTGTTGGATGGCTTGGAAATGCTGGAACTCGGCTTTGTATGACGGTATCATCACAACCCCGGATAAATTCCTTTGGGACACACAGAGATTTCTGGTTCAACTTTACTACCATAGGTCAACTGGACACCTGCTTGCGACAGAAGTCCTTACTCTTAGCAAACTAGGTCTCATGTAACTCCCGCTCTTGGAAGTAGGATCGTCATGTACCTTTCCCTTCCTAATAAAATGCTCGTTTAAACAAAAAAAAAAAAAAAAAGAACAAGGGCGATCGGACGACTGAGATTATTCAGGCTAAAATGACATGCAGAAGAATCGAACCCAGGCTGCACGGATATGCACAGGATGCGAAACCACTGAGTAAACTGTTTTAATTTAAATTATGCTAGAACACATTATATTAATACATACAAGATAGCGTGCACGGAATCTAAATGCTCAGATCAAGCCCGCCCAGATTGAACGGACGGGATTAATCTCAAACAGTAAATTCGAGATTCAATCCATGCCATCCATGTTTGGGCCCGAATCGGACAGTAGCTATTTTCCATCCATTACCCAAACGACTAGTTGATTTTAAGAGCCGTTGAGAGTAATTTTAGAGCTCAAATTTAAGCTTTATTAATAGGGAAGATTGAAGAACTTCTAGAGGTTACATTTTGCTAAGATCTCAAAGCTTTCAGATCACAACTTTGAGCAAAATCAAGTGAATACGATGCTTCCAATTTCATAAAGAGAAAGTGGCAAGAAGGATTCCGAAAGTAGAGGTTATTGCTTCAAAAATCTCTTAATTTCTATTCCTCTATTTTTTGATCGTGTGTGCCTCTTATTTCACTTCAAATTATTTTAAGTTTTGCCAATTTTTGTTTTCTGTTCTTTAGGGTAAAGGCATCCTGGCTTTTTGCAAAAGCCCGGGGTTTAAGTTGAGCCCGTAAAAACTCGAGTAGATTCGGGATTAGCCGTGGGAAAAATCCCAAGTAGGTTTAAGGTGAACCGTACGAAAAACCTCGGTTGTAATTTGGTATTTTTAGTGTTGTTTTTCCCAACATTGGTTGGGGGTGGATGTAGGCTCGATTTTCAGTCGAACCACCTAAAAATCCTGTGTGTTATATTTCTTCTTATTTGTGCTTAAGAGATTTAATTTTTTAATTGAAACCTAAAATTGAAAAAATTTATTTACCACAATTCACTCCCCCCCCCCTTTGGTGGGATTTCCTTAAGCACAAAGAACTTCATTAAGGACTTGAAGAAGTAATATAAGAAGGTGGAGAAGAACAACAAGAAGAAGGAAGGGGAAGAAG
>JAIUJO010000390.1:40000-45000 GCA_023846275.1 Vanilla planifolia | reverse complement strand
GAAGATCATGAAGAAGAAAAAGTAGTAAAAGAAGCAGACGAAAAAAAAGAATGGGAAGAAGAGTAGGAGTAGGACGAGGAGGATGTAGGGGAAGATGAAGAAGAAGTAGAAGATTAATAAGAATAGGAATAAAAATAAGAAGGAGAAATAGAAGGTGAAGAAGAAGAAGAAGAAGAAGCAGACGATGAAGAGAGAGTAGAGGAAGAAGAAGAAGAAGAAGAAGAAGGGGAAGAAGAAGAACAAGATGAAGAAGAAGAAGAAGAAGAAGTAGAAGTAGAAGAAGAAGAAGAAGAAGATGAAGAAAAAGAAGATGAAAAAGAAGAATAATAATAATAATAACAATAATAAAGAAAGTAATGATAACAATAAGAATAAAAATAATAATAATAATAATAATAATAATAATAAAAGGAAGATGAAGAAAAGGAGAAAGAAGAAGAAGAAGAACAAGTAGAAGAAGTAAAAGAACAAGCAGAAGAAGAAGAAGGAGAAGGAGAAGAATAGGAATAAGAAGATGAAAAAGAAGAGCAAGAAGAAGAAGAAGAAGAAGAAGAAGAAGAAAAAGAAGAATAAGAAGGAGTACAAAAAGTAGAAGGAAAAAAATAAGAAGTAGTGTAGAAAGATGATGATCAAGAAGAAGAACAAGAAGAAGAAGATGATGATGATGAAGGAGAAGAGGAAGGAGAAGAAGAAGAAGATGAAGATGAAGAAAAAGACTAGGAAGAAGAAGAAGAAGAAGAAGAAGAAGAGAGGAAAAAGAAGAAGAACAAGAACAAGAAGAAGAAGACAAAGAAGAAGAAGAGGAAGAAGGAGATAAAGAAGAAGAAGAAGAAGAAGAAGGAGAACAAGAAGAAGGAGAGCCAAATGAAGAAGAAGTAGAAGTAGAGGAAGAAGAAGAAGAAGAAAGAGAAGATGAAGGAGATGGAGAAGAAGAAGAAGAAGAGGGAGAAGAAGAAGAAGAAGAAGGGGAAGAAGAAGAAAAAAATTTCAAGAAGAAGAAAAAGAAGTAGTGGAAGAAGAAGAAGAAGAAGAAGAAGAAGAAGGAGAATGAAGAAGAAGAAGAAGAAGAAGAGCAGAAGAAAAAGAAGAAGAAGAAGAAGAAGAAGAAGAAGAAGAAGAAGAAGATGAAGAAGAAGAAGAAGAAGAAGAAGAAGAAGTTGAAGAACAAGAAGAAGAAGATGATGAAAAAGAAGAAAAAGAAGAACAATAAGAAGAAAAACAACAACAACAACAACAACAAGAAAATAAAGAAGAAGAAGTTGACGAAGAAGAAGATAATGATGATGTTGAAGAAAAAAAAGAATAAGAAGAAGGAAAAAAAGAAGAAGTTGAAGATAAAGAAGTGGAGGAAGAGGAAGAAGAAAAAGAAGAAAAAGTGGAAGAAGAAGAAGAAGAAGAACAACAACAAGAAAGAGACGAAGTAGTAGTAGTAGAAGAAGAAGAAGAAGAAAAAGAAAAAGTTGATAATGATGATGATGATGATGAAGAGGAGGAAGAAGAAGTGGAAGAAGAAGAAGAACGAGAAGTGAAGGAGAGGAAAACGAAGAAGAAGAAGAAGACAAAGAAGGGGAAGAAGAAGAAGAAGAGGAAGATGAAGTAGACGAAGAAGTTGGAAGAGAAGAACAAAAAGAAGAAGGAGAGGAAGATGTTTGAGAAGAAGAAAAATTACCAAAAGAAGTAGAAGAAAAACGAGAATGGGAAAAAGAAGAGGAGTAGGAGGATGAGGAGGTAGAGGAGGAAGAAGAAGAAGAATAAGAATAAGAATAAGAAGTGAAAGAAGGTCAAGAAAAAGAAGAAGAAGAAGAAGAACAAGAGGGAGAAGAAGAAGAAGAAGAAGAAGAAAGAGAAGAAGAATAAGTAGAAGAAGAAGATGAAAAAGAAGTAGAAGTAGAAGAAGAAGAAGAAGAAGAAGAAGAGAAAGAAGATGAAGAAGAAGAATAGTAACAATAATGAAAAAAGTAATGATAAAAATAATAAAAATAATAAAAAATAATAACAATAATAATAATAATAGTAAAAATAATAAAAATAATAAAAGGAAGATGAAGAGGAAAAAGTAGAAGAAGGACATGAAGAAGAAGAAGTAGAATAAGAAGAAGAAGAAGAAGAACGAGAAGGAGAAGAATGAGAAGGAGAAGAAAAGGAATAGGAAGATGAAAAACAAGAGGAAGGAGAAGAAGAAGAAAAAGAAGAAGAAAAAGAGGAAGAGGAGGAATAAGAAGAAGAGAAAGAAGAAGAATAAGAAGTAGAAGAAGGAGTAGAAGAAGTAGAAGAAGGATAAAAATAAAAAGTAGGAGAGAATGATGATGATTAAGAAGAAGAAGAAGAAAAAGAAGACAATGAAGAAGAAGTAGAAGAAGAAGAAGAAGATGAAGGAGAAGAAGAAGAAAAAGAAGAAAATGAGGAAGAAGAAGAAGAAAAATAAGAAAATGAGGAAGAAGATGAAGAACAAAAAAGAAAGAAGAAGAAGAAGAAGAAGAAGATGAAGATGAAGAAGACGAAGAGGACGTAGAAGACGAAGATGATGAAAAAAAAGAAAGTGAAGAAGAATAAGAAGAGGAAAAAAACAACAACAAAAAGATGCAGAAGAAGAAGATGATGGAGAAGAAGATAATGATGATGTTGAAGAAAAAGAAGTAGAAGAAGAAGAAAAAAAAAGTTGAAGATGAAGATAAAGAAGTGAAGGAAGAAGAAGAAGAAAAATTGGAAAAAGAAGAAGTTGAAGAAGAAGAAGATGACAAAGAAGAAGAAGGAGAAGAAGAAAGAAGATGACAAAGAAGAAGAAGGAGAAGAAGAAAGAAGTTGAAGAAGAAGGGGAAGAAGAATAAGAAGTGGAAGAAGAAGAAGAAGAAGAAGAAGAAGAATAGGACGAAGTAGAAGAGTAAGAAGAAGAAGAAGATGAAGAAGAAGAAGAAGAAGAAGTAGAGGAAGAAGAAGAAGATGAAGAAGAAGAAGGAGAAGAAGTAGAAGAAGATGAAGAAGAAGAAGAACAAGAAGAAGAAGAAGAAGGTGAAGAAGAAGAAGAAGAAGAAGTAGAAAAGAAGAAGAAGA
This sequence comes from Vanilla planifolia, assembly GCA_023846275.1. Classification (NCBI taxonomy): domain Eukaryota; kingdom Viridiplantae; phylum Streptophyta; class Magnoliopsida; order Asparagales; family Orchidaceae; genus Vanilla; species Vanilla planifolia. Next base: position 41,949 of record JAIUJO010000390.1, on the reverse strand, counting down.
AGAAGAAGAAGAAGAAGAATAACAAGAAGAAGAAGAAGAAGAAGAATAAGAAGAAGAAAAAGAAGATGAAGAAGAAGAAGAAGGAGTAGTAAAAGGAGAAGAAGAAGAAGAAGATGATGATGATAATAAGAAAGAATTGGAGGAGGAAGAAGAAGAAGACGAAGCAGAAGAAGAAGTGGAAGGAGACAAAGAAGAACGAGAAGACGAAGGAGAGGAAAATGAAGAAGAAGAAGAAGAAGACAAAGATGGAGAAGAAGAAGAAGAAGTAGATGACGTAGATGAAGAAGGAGGAGGATAAGAAAAAGAAAAAGAAGGAGAGGAAGAAGATGAAGAAGAAGAAAAGTAGTAAAAAAATAGAAAAAAATGGGGAATGAGAAGAAGAGGAGGAGTAGGAGGTGGTGGAGGTAGAGGAAGTAGAAGAAGAAGAAAAAGAAGAATAAGAATAACAAGATGAAAAAGAGGGTTAAGAAGAAGAAGAGAGCGAAGAAAAAGAAGGAAAAGAAGAAGTAGAAGAAGAAGAATAGAAATAATAATAATGAAGAAAGTAATGATTACAATAATAATAATAATAATAATAATAATAATAATAATAATAATAACATTAATAATAATAATAATAACAATAAAAGAAAGTAGAAGTAGAGGAAAAAGTAGAAGATGAAGAAGAAGAAGAAGAAGAAGAAAAAGAAGAAGAAGAAGAAGGAGAAGAAAATGAAAAAGAAGATGAAAAAGAAGTGGAAGAAGAAGAAGAAGAAGAAGAAAAAGAAGAGGAAGAAGAAGAAGAAGAAGAAGAGGAAGAGGAAGAATAAGAAGTAGAAGAGAAAGATGTTGACCACGAAGAAGAACAAGAAAAAGAAGAGGAAGAAGAAGAAGAAGAAGAAGATGATGATGATGATGAAGGAGAAGAAGAAGAAGAAGAACAAGAAGAACAAGAAGAGGAAGAAGAAGAAGAAGAAGAAGAGAAGAGGTAGAAGAAGAAAAAGAAGATGAAAAAGAAGGGGAAGAAGAAGAGGATGAAGATGATGAAGAACAAGAAGAGGAAGAAGAAGAACAAGAAGAAAAGGAGGAAGGAGAAGAATGAAAAGAGGAAGAAGAAGAAAAAGAAGAAAAAGAAGTAGAGGAAGAAGAAAAAGAAGAAGAAGAAGAAGAAAAAGAAGGCGAAGAAGAAGAAGAAGAAGATGATGATGAAGGAGAAGAAGAAGAAGAAGAAAAAGAGGAAGCAGAAGAAGAACAGGAAGAAGAAGAAGAAGAAAAAGAAAGAAGAAAAAGAAGAAGATGAACATCAAGAAGGTGAAGAAAAGAAGATGATCAAAAAGAAGAGAAAGAAGAAGAATAAGTCGAAGAAAAAAAATAACAAGAAGACAAGATGATGCCGAAGATGTAGATGATGATGAAGAAGATAATGATTATGTTGAAGAAAAAGAAGAATAAGAAGAAGAAAAAAAAAAGAAGAAGATGAAGATAAATAAGTGTTGGAAGAAGAACAAGAAGAAAGAGAAGTAGAAGAAGAAGAAGAAGTTGAAGAAAACGACATAAAAATAGTTGTAATTGTAGTAGTTGTAGTCGAAGAAGAAGATGAAGAAGAAGCAATAGAAGAGGAAGAAGAAGAAAATGAAGAAGAAGAGAAGAAGAAGAAAAAGAAGTAGAAGAAGAAGAACAACAACAAAGAGAAGACGAAAAAGAATAATAATAATAATAATAATAATAATAAGAAAAAATGTTAGAAGAAGAAGAAGAAGCAAAGAAGAAAAAGTAGAAGAAGAAAAAAAGAAGAAAAAGAGGTAGAAGAATAAGAAGCAATAGAAAAAAAGAAGAAAAACAAGATGAAGGAGAAGAAAAAGAAGGAGAAAAGAAGAAGCAAAAGAAGTAGAAGAACAAGAAGAAGAAGAAGAAGAAGAATAAGAAAAAGAGGAAGAGGAAGAAGAACAAAAAGAAGAAGAAGAAGAAGG
>JAIUJO010000390.1:22500-25000 GCA_023846275.1 Vanilla planifolia | reverse complement strand
AGAAGAGCAAGAAGAAGAAGAAGAATAAGAAGAAGAAGAAAAGGAAGAAGGAAAAAAAGAAGAGGAAGAAGATTCGGAGAATGGGATGAAGAAGAAAAAGACGAAGATGAGGAGGAGGAAGAAGAAAATGAGGAAGAAAAAGAAGAAGGGAAGAGAAAGAAGAAGAGGAAAAAGAAGAAGTTTAGGAAGAACAAGAAGAGGAAGAAGATAGGAAGAAGAGGAAAAGAAGATGAGGAAAAGAAGAAGAGAAAGAAGAAAGAAGTAGAACAGGAAGGAGAAGAAGTAGAAGAAAAAGAAAAATAAAAAGAAGAAGAAGAGGAAGAAGAAAAAGAAGTATAAGAAGATGAAGAAGAAGAATATAAGAGGAAGAAGAAGAAGAGGAAGAAGAAGAAGAAGATGATGATGAGGAACAAGAGGAAGAGGTAGAAGAAGAAAAAGAAGAGGAAGAAGAGGAAGAATAAGAAGTAGAAGAAGAAGAAGAAGAAAAGGAATTTTATGAAGAAGTAAAGGAATAAGGAGAAGAAGAAGGTGAAGAAGAAGAAGAAATAGAAAAAGTAGGAGAAGAAGTCGAAGAAGAAGAAGATGTTATGGATTGAGGAAAAATAATTCTTGAGGGGATTAAGGATTAGTATATAAGGATTATAGCCTCAAGGTTAAAGATAAGGTATTAGAGGTTAGGGATTAGGAATTAGGGGTTATGAATTAAAGATTAGTGGTTATGGCTAGGGTTTAGGGAGTACAGATTAGGAAAAAAGGATTAGGGATTAAAGGATCAGAAACTAAGGATTAGGGATTAAAAAATCAAGTTTAAGTTTTAGGGATTACGGTTTGAAATTATGGATTCGAGATTAGTGATTAGAGATTCAGGATAAGGGATTAAACATTAGGGATTTTGGAGAAAAAATTAAGGAATTACGTCTTAAAGAATAGGGATAAGAAAAAGAAGTAGAAGCAGAAGAAAAAGTTAAATGAGAAGTAGAAGAAGGAGAAGAAGAAGTAGTAAAAGAAGTTGGAGAAGAAAATATAAAAGAAGAAGAAGAAGAAGAAGAAGAAAAAGAAGAGGAAGAAGAAGAAGAGGAGAACAAGAAGTAGAAGTAGAAGTGGAACAAGAAGAAGAGGAAGACGAAGAAATATTAAAAGAAAAAGAAGAAGATGAAGTAATAGTAGTAGTAGTAGAAGAAGAAGAATTAGATGAAGTTGAAGAAGAAGAAGAAGAAGAAGAAGAAGAAGAAAAGGGAGGAGAAGAAGAAGTAAAAGAAGAAGGAGAAGAAGAAGAAGAAGAAGATCAAGAATAAGAAGAAGAAAAAGATATAAAAGAAGATGTTTAAGAAGCAGAGAATAAGAAGGATATGAAGAAGAAGAAGAAGCGACTAAGAAGAAGAGGAAAAAGTTGAAGAAGAATAAGAAGAAGTGGAAAAAGAAGAAGAAGAAGAAGAAGGGAATAAGAAGTAGAAGTAGAAGAGGAAGAAGAATAAGAAGAAGAAGAAGAAGAAGAAGAAAGATTAAAAGAAGAAGAAGAAGAAGAAGAAGTAGTAGTAGTAGCAGTAGTAGAAGAAGAAGAAGAACAATCAAATGAAGTTGAAGAAGAAGAAGAAAAAGGAGGAGGAGAAGAAGTAGTAGAAGAAGAAGAAGAAGTAGAAGAAGTAGAAGAATAAGAAGAAGAAGAAGATCAAGAAGAAGAAGAAAAAGATGTAGAAGAAGAAGTTGAAGAAGCACAGAATAAGAAGGATAAGAAGAAGAAGAAGAGGAAAAAGATGAAGAAGAATAAGAAGAAGAAGAGGAAGAAGATGAGAAGAAGGAGAGGAAGAAGAAGAAGAAGAAGAAGATGAAAAAGAAGTAAAATAAGGAGGACAATATGAAGAAGAAGAAGAAGAAGAGAAGAAAAAGTAGAAGAAGACGAAGAAGAAGAAGAAGAAGATGAAGAAGAAGAAGAAGAAGAAGAAGAAGAAGAAGAAGAGAAAGAGATAGAAGAAGAAGAAGAAAAAGATGAATTAAAAGAAAGATATGAAGAAGAAGAAGAGAAAGAAAAAGAATAAAAAAAGAAGAGGAAGAAGAATAAGAAGAACTTATAGAATAAGTAGAAATAGATCAAGAAGAAGAAGAAGAAAAAGAAGAAAAAGTTGAAGGAAAATGGGAAGAACAAGTGGAAGAAGAGGAGGAAGACAAAGAAAAAGAAGAAGAAGAAGCAGAAGAACAAGAAGGAGAAATTTTAGAAGTAGAAGAAGAAGAAGCAAAAGAAGAAAAGGAAAAAGAAGCAGAAGAAGAAGAAGAAGATGAAGAAAAAAAAAAGAAAAAAATGATTATTATAATAATAACTATAATAATAATAATAATATAAAGAAGAAGAAGAAGAAGAAGAAGCAGAAGAAGTAGTCGAAGAAGAAGAAGTGGAAGAAGAAGAAGAAGAGGAAGAACACGAAGAAGTAGAAGCAGAAGAAGAAGAAGAAGAAGAAGAACAATTAGAAGTAGAAGAAGAAGAAGAGAAGGAGGAAGAAGAAGT
>JAIUJO010000390.1:0-17500 GCA_023846275.1 Vanilla planifolia | reverse complement strand
ATGAAGAAAACAAGAAGATGAGGAAAAAGAAGAAGAGAAAGAAGTGGAAGAAGAAGAAAAGGAAGTGGAGGAAAAAGAAGAAGAAGAACAAGGAGGAGGAGAAGAAGAAGACGAAGAAGAAGAAGAAAAGAAGGAATAAGAAGCAGTAGGAGACGAAGAAGGTGAATAGGCAGAAGAGGAAGAAGAAAATTGGAAGTTGAAGAAAAAGAGAAAGAAGAAGATATTAATGAAGGGGAGAAGTGGAAGAAGAAGAACAAGATCAAGTAGAACAAGAGAAGAACAAGAACCAGATGAGGAAGTCAACAAAGAAGAAGATGAAGTACAAGAAGATGAATAAGAAGTAAAGAGAGCAAGAAGATGAAGACAAAGAAGGGGAAGAAGGTTAAGAAGAAGTAGGAGAAAAGGAAGAAGAAAAAAAAAGAAGAGCAAGAAGAAGAACAAGAATAGGAATATTATGTAGAAAAAGAAGAAGAAGAAGAAGAGAAAGAAGGAGAAGAAGAAGAAGGAGAAGAGGAAGAAGAGGAAGATGGTAAAGAAGAAGAAGAAGAAGAGGAAGGAGTAAAAGAAGACTAAGAAGAAGAAGTGGAAGAAGAAAAAATTGAATAGGAAGAAGAAGAAGTGGTAGAAGAGGGAGAAATGAAAGTAGAAGAAGAAGAACTAGTAGAAGAATAGAAAAAGAAGATGAAGAAGAAGAAGTAAAGGAAGAAGGAGAAGTAAAAGAAGAAGAAGAAAAAGAAGGTGAAGAAACAGAAGTAGAAAAAGAAGAAGTGGAAGAAGAAAAAGAAAAAGAAGAAGATGAGGAACAAGAAGAAGACGAAGTAAAAGAGGAAGTAGTAGTAGAAGAAGATGTAGAAGAAAAAGAAGAAAGAAAAGAAGAAGAAGAAGAAGTAGAAGAAAAAGAAGATGAAGTAGAACAAGATGAAGAAGAAGAAGAAGAAGAAGAAGAGAAAGAAGAGGAAGAAGAGGAAGACGATGATGATGAAGTAAAAGATGAAGAAGAAGTAGGAGAAGAAGAAGAAGAAGAGGAAGAAGAAGAAGAAGAAGAAGAAGAAGAGGAAAAAGAAGAACATGAAGAAGAAGAAGAGGTGAAGAAGAAGAAGAAAGAAGAAAAAGAAGAAGAGATAGAAGAAGAGGAAGAAGATGTAGAGGAAGGAGAAGAAGAAGTATAAGAAGTGGAAGAAGAAGAAATAGAAGAAGAAGAAGAAGAAGAACTAGAAAAGGGAGATGAAGAGGAAGGGAAGAAAGGTGAGGACAAGAGGATGACGAAGAAGAAGAACATGATGAGGAAGAAGAAGAAGAAGAAGAGGAAGAAGATGATGATGAAGAAGAAGATGATGAAAAAGAAGAAGAAGAAGAGGAAAAAGAAGAACAAGAAGATGTGGAGGAAGAAAAACATGAAGAACAAGAAGATGACTAAAAGAAGAAAAGGAGAAAGATGAAGAAGAAGAAGAAGTAATAGAAGTAGAAAAAGGTGAAGAGGAAGAAAAAGATGTGAAAGAAGTAGAAGAAGAAGACAATGAAGAAGAAGTAGAAGAGGGGAAAGAAGTGGTGGAAAAGAGTAAGGCAAAGAAGAAGACGAAGAAAAGGTAGAAGAAGAAGAAGATGATGAAGTAGTAGTAGCAATAGTAGAAGTTGAAAAAGAAGAAGAAGAAGAAGATGATGAAGAAGAAGAAAAGGAAGATGATGATGAAGATGATGAAGAAGAAGAAGATGAAGAAAAAGAAGTAGTAGAAGAAGAAGAAGAGGAAGAGGAGGATGAAGAAGAAGAAGAAAGGGAAGACAGAAGAAGAATAAGAAAAAGAAAAAGAAGAAGAAGAAGAAGAAGAGGTTGATGACGAAGGTGAAGAAGAAGAAGAAGAAGAAGAAGAAGAAGAGTAAGAAGAAGAAGAAGAAGAAGGTAAAGATGCGGAAGAAGAAGAAGTAGAAGAACAATAATAAGAAGAAGTAGAAGGAGAAAAGGAAGAAGAAGAAGAAGAAGAGGAAAAAGAAGAACAAGAAGATGTGGAGGAAGAAGAAGAAGAAGAACAAGAAGAGGGAGAGGAGGAAGATAATTAAAAAGAATAACAAGAAAAAGATGAAGAAGAAGAAGAAGAGAAACAATAAGAAGAAGAAGATGAAGAAGAAGAAGTAGTAGAAGTAGAAAATGGTGAACAGGAAGAAAAAGATGTGAAAGAAGCAGAAGAAGAAGAGGATGAAGAAAAAGTGGAAGAAGAGGAAGAAGTTGTGGAAAAGAATAAGACAAAGAAGAAGACGAAGAAGAAGATGAAGAAAAGGTAGAAGAAGAAGAAGAAGATGAAGTAGTAGTAGTAGCAATATAACAAGAAGAAGAAGAAGAAGAAGATGAAGAAGAAGAAAAAGAGGAAGATGATGATGAAGATGATGAAGAAGAAGAAGATAAAGAAAAAGAAGTAGTGGAAGAAGAAGAAGAGGAAGAGGGGGATGAAGAAGAAGAAGAAGAAAAATAAGAAGAAGAAGAAGAAGAAGAAGAACAAAAAGAAAAAGAAGAAGAAGAAGATGAAGAAGAAGATGATGATAATGAAGAAGGAGAAGAAGAAGAAAAAGAAGAAGAGTAAGAAGAAGAAGAAGAAGAAGTAGAAGGTAAAGAAGCAGAAGAAAAAGAAGTAGAAGAACAAGAATAAGAAGAAGTAGAAGAAGAAGAGGAAGAAGAAGAAGAAGAAGAAGAAGAAGTAAATGAAGAAGGAGAAGGAGAAGGACAAGAATAAGAAGAAGAATTAGAAGAAGTAGAAGAAGAAGTCAAAGAGGTAAGAGAAGAAGAAGAAAAAGTAGAAGATGATGAAAAAAATGGGAAGAAGAACTGGAAGAAGAAGAAGAAGACGAAGAAGAAGAAGACAAAGCAAAAGACAATAAGGGGAAGAAAAACAGAAGAAGAAGAAGAAGAAATAGAAGAAGAAAAAGAAGTAGAAGAAGAAGAAGATGTCGAAGAAACAGAAGGAGGGGAAGAAGAAGAAGAAGAAGAAGGAAGGGAAGAAGAAGGGAAAAAAAAGAAGAAGAAGAAGAATAAGAACATGTAGAAGAAGAGGAAGAAAAATAGAAGAAGAAGAAAAGGAAGAAGAAGAAAAAGAAGAAGAAGAAGAAGAAGAAGAAGAAGAAGAAGAAGAAGATGATGATGATGAAGAAGAAATAGAAGAGGAAGAAGAAGAAGAAGAAGAAGAAGGGGAAGAAGAGAAGAAGAAGAGGAAGAGGAAGAAAAAGTAAAGGAAGAAGAAAATTGGAAGAAGATGAAATAGAAGATGAAGAAGAGGAAGATGAGTAGAAGAAGATGATTAAGAAGAAGAAGATGAAGAGGAAGAAGAAGAAGAGGATCAGAAGAAGAAGAAGAGGAAGTTGAAGAGGTAGAAGATAAAGAGTAGGAAGAAGAAGAAGAGGAAGAAGAGGAAGAAGAGAAAGAAGAAGAGGAAAAGAAGATGAGATTGAAGAAGAAGAAGAAGAGGAAGAAGAAAAGGAGGAGGAAGAAGAAGTAGAAAATTAATCGTTAAGGATTAAGGTATTAGAGATTAGGGATTTAGGATTAAAGATTAAAGAATAGGGATTAGGGATTAGGGATTTGAGATTAGTGATTTGGGTTGCATGATTTATGGTTAGAGATTAAGTATAAGAGATTACAGATTAGAGATTAACGGATTAGGATTAGAATTAGAAAATGGATTAGGGTTTAGGGATTAATTATTTGTGAATAAGGATAAGATATTATGGATTAAAGATGAGGAATTATTGATTATAATTGGGGGATTAGTTTTTAGAGGTGAAGGTCTTGAGTTTGGGGATTAGAGGTTTATTATTAGTGGTTAGAGATTAATGATTAAGGATGGATTAGGAATTAAGAATTAAGGATTAGGAAGAAGGAAGAAGGAAGAAGAAAGAAAGAAGAAGAAGATGAAGGAAGGAAGAAGAAGGAAGAGGGAAGAAGGAAGAAAAAAGAAGAAGAAGAGGAAAAAGAAGAAGAAGAAGAAGAAGAAGAAGAAGAAGGAGTGGAAGAAGAAGAGAAAGAATAAAGAAGAAGAAGAAGAAAGAAGGAAGAAAGAAGAAGGAAGGAGGAAGGAAGAAGCAAGAAGGAAGAAAGAAGAATAAAGAATAAAGAAGAAAGTAGACAGAGGAAAGAAGAAATAAGAAAGAAGGAAGAAGAAGTAGAAGAAGAAGAAAAGGAGATTAAAAAAGGATGAAGGAAGGAGGAAGGAAGAAAGAAGGAGGAAGAAGAAAGAATAAAAAGGGAAGAAGAAAGAACGAAGAAGAAGTAGAGGGAGAAGGAAAAGGAGCAGGATGAGGGTAAGGAGGACAAGGCGAAGGAGAAGGCGAAGGTGAAGGAGAAATAGAAGAGAAAGTTGAAGGAGATGGAGAAGGAGAAGGAGAAGCAGAAGTAGGAGAAGAAGAAAAAGAAGAAGAAGATGAAGAAGGAGAAGGAATAGTAGAAGAAAAAGAAGAAGAAAAAGTGGAAGAAGAAGTTGAAGAAGAAGAAGACGAAGAAGACAAAGAACAAGTAGAAGAAGTAAAAGAAGAAGTAGAAGAAGAAGCAGAAAAACAAGAAGAAGAAGAACAAGAAAAGAAGAAGGAGAAGAAGAAGACAACAAGTGCAAGAAGAAGTGGAGGAGGAAGAAGAAGAAGAGAAGAAGAGGAAGAAGAAGTTGAAGAAGGAGACAATGAAGATGAAGAAGAAGAAGAAGAACAAGAACAAGAAGAAGAGGAAGAAGAAGAGAAAGAATAAAGAAAAGAAAGAAGAAAGAATGAAGAAGGAAGAAGGAAGGAGGACAGAAGATGGAAAAAGGAGAAAGGAAGAAGAAAGGATAAATAAGAAAGAAGAAAGAAGGAACAAGAAGAAGAAGAGGAAGAATAAGAAAGACAAGGAAAAGGAGAAGGAGGATTAGGAGAAGGCAGTGGAGAAGGTGAAGGAGAAGGAGAAGGAGAAGGAGAAGAGGAAGGTGAAGGAGATCGAGAAGAAGAAAGAGAAGGAGGAGTGGTTGACAAAGAAGGAGAAGGAGAAGCAGAAGAAAAAAGAGAAGGAGAAGGAGAAAGGGAAGAAGAAAGAGAAGGAGAAGATAAAAAAGGAGAAGAAGAAGAAGAAGAAGAATAAGAATAAGAAGTAGTGGAAGGAGAAGAAGAACAAGGAAAAGAAGAAGAAGAATAAGAGGAAGAAGAAGAGGAAGAAGAAGAACAAGAAAAGAAGGAGAAGAAGAAGAAGAAGTAGAAGTGTAAGAAGAAGAAGATGAAGATGAAGATGAAGATTAAGAAGAAGAAGAAGAAGAAGAAGAAGAAGAAGATGGAAGAAGAAGAAGAAGAAGAAGAAGAAGAAGAAGAGGAAGAAGAAGAAGAAGAAGAAGAGGAAGATGAGGAAGAAGAGGGAGAAGAAGAAGAAGAAAATAAGGAAGAAGCAAAAAACGAAGAAGAAGTTGAAGAAGTGGAAGAACAAGAATAAGAGGATGAAGAAATGGATTAGGGATTAGGGGTTAGGCATTAGGGATTATAGATTAAGGAGGGAGTGGTTAGGGTTTAGGGAGTATGGATTATAGATTTGGGAGGTAAGGATTGGGGATTAGAGAGATGTTAGGTATTGGTAGTTAGGGATTGGGGATGGAGGGATTAGGCATTAGGCAATAGGGATTATGGATTAGTAATTAGAGATTAGGTTTTAAATATTAGGGATTATAGATTAATGAGTTAGCATAAGGGAATAAGAAAATAGAATTAGGGATTAAAGATTAGAGATGAAGAGATTAATGATTAAGGATTAAGGATTATGGGATTAATTATTAAATATTAGGAATTTGGGATTAAGGATTACATATTAATGAATAGAATTATGAATTAAAGATTAGTGAGTTGGGATTCGAGATGTAGGATTAAGTGTTAGAGATTAAGGATTAGGATTAACATTAGGAATAAGAGATTCGGGATTAGAGATTCGAGATTAAGAATTATATAATATATATTAGGAATTAAGTGTTAATAATTAGGAATTGAGGATTAGGCTTTAAAAATTAGGGAATAGAGATTATGGATTAAAGATTAGAGGTTAGAGATTAAGGATTATAGATTATAGGTTAAGGATTAAGAATTAAGTACTAGTGATTAGGGTTTAGAGATTATAGATTAAGATTAAGGATTAATGATTAGGGATTATAGATTAACGATCCAAGATTAGGGATTAGGTATAAAGGAATAGGAAGAAGTAAGAAAGGAGTAATGAAGAAGGTGAAGAAGGAAGAAAGAAGTAGAAACAAGGAAGAAGGTAGAAGTTAGAAGGAAGAAGAAGAGGAAAAACAACAAGAAAAAGAAGTGGAATAAGAAGAGGAAGAATAAAGAAGAAAGAAGAACGAAGAAATAATAAGAAAGAAAGAAGAATGTAACAAGGTGGAAGGAAGAAGCAGGAAGGAAGAAGGAAGAAGAAAGCAGAAAGAAAAAAAAGAAAGAAAATTAAAGAAGAAGAGGAAGAAGAAGAACAAGTAGAAGGAGGAAAAGAGGAGAAGGAGAAGAAAAAAGAGAATAAGAAGTAGATGGAGAAGGAGAACGAGATGGAGAAGGTGATGGGGAAGGAGAAGGAGAAGGAGAAGGAGAAGGAGAAGGAGAAGGAGAAAGAAGAGGAGAAGGAGTAGATGAAGGAGAAGAAGAAGAAGAAGAAGAAGAAGAGGAAGAAATAAAAGTAGTTAGAAGAAGAAGAAAAGGAAGAAGAAGTAGAAGAAGAAGAAAAAAAGAAGAAGAAAGAGAAAAACAAGAAGAGGAAATGGAAGAAGAAAAAGAGGAAAGAAGAAGAAGTAGAAGAAGAAGAAGAAGAAGAAGAAGAGAAGAAGAATAAAAGAAGTAGTAATAGTAGTAGAAGAAGAAGAACAAGAAAATGAAGAAGAAGAAGAAGAAGACGAAGGGGAAAAAGAAGAAGAAGAAGAAGAAGAAGAAAAAGACGAAGAAGAGCAAGAGAAAAGAAGATGAAGTAGAAGAAGAAAATGAAAAAGAAGAAGAACTACAAAGAAGAGGAAGAAGAATAAGTGGAGGATGGGGAAAGAAGAGGAAAGAGTATTAAGTATTATAGATTAGGGATTAGGGATTAAGGATTAGAGATTTTCAGATTATAAAATATTGATTAAGAATTAAGGATTAGGGATTATGTGTTAAAGATTAAGGTTTAAGGGACTAAAGATTAGGGATTATGGATTAAGGATGGATTAGGGATTCGAGATTAGGCATTAGGGAATAAGGCTTTAGGATTATTGATTGGGAAGGGTTGAACTATGGATTAAAAATTTAGGGATAAGAGATTAGGGAGGGGAAGGATTAAGGAGTAAGGTTTAGAGAATATAGATTAAGGATTATGAAGAAGTAGAAGAAGAAGAAGAGGAAGAAGAAGAAGAAGAAGAGGAAGAAGAAAAAGAAGAAGAAGAAGAAGGAGAATAAGGAGAAGAAGATGATGATGAAGAAGAAGAAGAAGATTAAGAAGAAGAAGAAGAAGAGGAAGATGAAGAAGAAGAGGAAAAAAGAAGAAAAAGAAGGAGAAGAAGAAGAAGTAGAAGAAAAAGAAGTGGAGGGTAAAAGAAATAAGAAGAAGAAGAAGAAGAATGAGAAGGAGCAGAGTAAGAAGAAGAAGAAGAGTAAGGTTTAAAGAGTAAGGAGGGATTGGGGATTAGATATTAGGTTTAGGGATTACAAATTAGGGATGAAGGAGGGATGGGATTAGATATTATGCATTATAGATTAGGGATTAAGGATTAACGGTTAGAGATTATGAATTAGCAATTAAGGATTAGAGTTTAGGGATTAAGGATTATGGATTAGGGAATAGAGATTAGGGATTGTAGAAGAAGAAGTGGAAAAAGAATTTTAAGAATGAAGACGTAAAAGAAGAGGAAGAAGAAAAGGATTAAGGATTAAGGATTAAGGGTTAAGAATTAGTGATTAAGGATTAAGAATGGAGGGATATAGGATTAAGTGTTTCAGATTATGGATTAGGGATTATGGAATAGGGATTAAGGATTATCAATTAGGGACTCGGGATTAAGGATTAGGAAACAAGAAATAAGTAATAAGATAATGGATTAAGGATTAGGATTACGAATTAAGGTTAATGATTAGGGATGAAGGGATCAATGATTAGGAATTGAGGTTTTAAGGATTAAAGATAAAGGGATTAATTATTAAGGATTGGTGATTAGGGTTTTGGGATTTTGGATTATAGATTAGAGAATAAAGATTAGGGATTAAGAATTAGAGATTAATGGTTATGGATTTAGGATTCAAGATTATGGATTAGAGATTAGGGATTAAGTAGAGATTAAGTGATTAGGATTAAGATTGGAGATTAGGGATAAAGCATTAGGGATTAAGAATTAAGGATTAGGGATAAGGGACTAGCGATTATGGATTAAGGAATTTGGAATATATATTAGGGATTAGAGGATTAGGGATCAAGTATTAGGGTTTAGGGTTTAAGTATTAAGGATTTAGGGTTAGGGATTAGGAATTAGAAATTAGGGATTCAACATTATGGACTATAGATTAGGGATTAGAGATTAAGTATTAGCGATTAGGGATTTGAGTTTAGAGACAAAGGATTAGATTTTAGTGATTAAGGATTAAGGATTATGGATTAAGGATGGGTTAAAAATAAGGGATTAAGGATTAGGGTTTAGGGATTAAAGAATGGAGATCAGGGATTATTGATTAGAGAGGCATAGATTAGAGATTACCAATTTAGGGATGAGAGATTACAGAGGGAGGGGTAAAGGAGTATAGATTAGGCAATATGGATTAAGTATTAAGAAGAAGAAGGTGAAGAAGAAGAGGAGGAGGTAGAAGAAGAAGAACAACAACAAGGAGAAGAAGAAGAAGAAGAAGAAGTAGAAGAAGAAGAAGAAGAAGAAGAAGAGGAAGACGAAAAAGAAGAGCAAGAAGAAGAAGAAGAAAATAAGGAAGAAGAAGAAGAAGAAGGAAAAGAAGGAAAAGGAGGGAGAAGAAGAAAAAGAAGAAGCAGAGGAAGAAGGGAGGAGGAGGAGAAGAAGAAGAAGAAGAAGAAGGAGAAGGGTGAGATGAGTAAGAAGAAGAAGAAGAAGAAGAAGAAGAAGAAGAAGAAGAAAAAGAAGAAGAAGAAGAAGAGAGGAAGAAAAAGATGAAGAATTAGAAGAAGAAGACAAAGAGGAGGAAGAAGAAGAAGAAATAGAAGAAGAAGAAGAAGGAAAAAGAAGAAGGGGAAGAAGGAGGTGGAAGAGAAGAAGAAGAAAAAGGAGGTGGAAGAGAAGAAGAACAAGAGGAGGAAGAAGAGGGAGAAGAAGAAGAAGAAGAAGAAGAAGATGATGAAGAAGAGAAACAAGTAGAGGAAGAAGAAGAGGAAGAAGAAGAAGAAGAAAAGAGAAGAAGAAAAAGAAGAAGAAGGAGAAGAAGAAGAGGAAGAAGAAGAGGAAAAAGAAGAAGAGGAAGATATGGAAGAAGAAAAAAAAGAAGAGGAAGAAGAAGAAGAAGAAGAAGAAAAAGAAGAAGATGAAATTGATGAAGAAGAAGAAGAAGATTAAAAATAAGAAGAAGAAAGTGATGGTGAGGGAGAAAAGGAAGAAGAGGAAGAAGAACAAGTTGAGGAAGAAGAAGCAGAAGAAGAACAAGAATAATAACAAGAATAAGAATAATAAGAAAAAGAAGAAGAAGAATAAGAAGAGGAAAATATGGAAGGGGAAGAAGTAGAGATGTAGAAGTAATAGAAGAAGAAAAGAAGAAGAGAAGATGATGAAGTGGAAGAAGAAGAGAAAGAAGAAGAATAGGATTAGGAAGAAGAAGAAGAAAGAAGACGAAAATGCGAAAGAAGAGGAAGAAAAAAGGAGATGAAGATAACAAAGAAGAAGAAGAAGAAGAGGAAGGAGGAGGAAAAAGTAGAAGAGGAAAAGGATTAGGGATCAGTGGTTAGGGGATTAGAGATTAAGGATTAAGGAATGAAAGATTAGAGATTATGTATCTGGGAATACGGACTAAAGATTAGGGAGGTAGATGTTAGGGATTTTGGAGCTAGCAATTAGGAATTAAGGTTTAGGGATTAAAGATTATGGGTTAAGGATTAGAGATTAGAGATTAATTGGGGGTAGGGATTAGAGATTTGGGATTAGGGAATACAGATTATGGGTTTAAGGAGGGAGGGATTGGGGATTAGAGATTAGGTATTAGGGATTATAGATTGGGGGATTATAGAGGGAGGGATTAGGTATTAGGCATCATAGTTTAGGGCTTAAGGGTTATGGATTTGGAAGTAAGCATTAGGGATTAGGGGAAGAAGATGAGGAAGAAGAAGTGCAAGAAGGAAGAACAAGCAGAAAAAAGTTGTAGAAGAAGAAGAAAAGGAAGAAAGGGAGGAAGAATAAAGTAGAAATGAGAAAGAATAAAGAGGAAAGAAGAAGGAAGAAAGAAGAAGGGAGAAGAAAGAAGGAAGGTGGAAGGAAAAAGAAAAAAGGACAAAGAAAGAAGAAAGTAGAAAAAAGAAAGAAGAAAGAAGAGGAAGAAGAAAAAAAGACAAAGGAGGAGAAGAGGAAGGACATAGAGAAGGAGGTGGACAAAGAGAAGGAGAAGGAGATGGAGATGGAGAAGAAGAAGGTGAAGGACAAGGAGAAAGAGAAAAAGAAGAAGAAGGAGAATGAGAAAGATAAGGAGAAGGAGAAGGAGAAGGAGTAGAAGAAGAAGAAGAAGAAGAAGAAGAAGAAATAGAGGAAGAGGAAGAAGAAGAAGACGAAGAAAAATCTGAGGAAGAAGAAGGAGAAGAAGATGATGATGATGAAGAAGAAGAGTAAGATGAGGAAGAGGTAGAAGTGGTAGAAGAAGAGGAAGAAGAATTACATGAAAAGAAGAAATGGGGAAAAAATAAGAAGGGAAGAAGAGGGAGGAAGAAGTAAAAGAAGAAGAAGAAGATGAAGAAGAGGAAGAAGAAGAAGAAGAAGAGGAAGATAATGATGAAGAAAAAGAAGAAGGAGAAGAAGTAATGGAAGAAGAAGAAGAAGAAGAAGAGTAAGATGAATAAGATGAGGAAGAAGAAGAGGAAGAAGAAGAAAAAGTGGAAGAAGAAGGAGAAGGAGAAGAGTAAGAAGAAGAAGAAAAGAGAGGAAGAAGAGATGGATTAAGGATTTTAGGTTAGGGTTTATTGATTAATGACTAAGGAGCGATGGATATAGGATTAGTAGAGAGGGATTTGGATTAGAAAATTACAGATTAGAGATTAAAAAATTAAGGATTAAGGATTATCAATTAGGGATTAGGGGTTAGGGTTTAATGATTCAGGATTAGTGATTAGGGAGAAAATGCTAATAAGTAGTAGGGATAAAGTATTAAGATTAAGGATTAGGGTTAAGGATTATTGTTAAGGATTAGGGATGCAAGATTTAATGACTATGGATTAGGGACTAAAGATTAATGGATTACTTGTTAAAGATTAGAGATTAAGGTTTTAGGATTTCAGATTATAAGTTAGGAAATATAGATTAAGGATAAAGGATTAGAGATTAGTGATTATGGATTTGGGATTCAAGATTATGGATTAGAGATTAGGGATTAGGTTTTAGGGATTAATGTTTAAAGATTAAGAATTAAAGATTATGGATTAGGGATTGCAAATTAAGAATTCAGTATTATACAATATTGATTAGGAATTAAGGATTAGAGATTAGGTATTATGGATTATAATTTAGTGATTATAGATTAGAGGTTAGAGATTAGGGATTAGAGTTTTAACGATTAAGGATTGGAGATTAGGGATCAAAGATTGATTAAGGATTAGGGATTAGGGGGTTAAGGAATAAGGATAATCGATTAGTGATTAGGGTTTACAAATTTAGGGATATAGGGCTAGGGGAGGGTGGGATTAAAGAGTAGGGATAAAGGAATAAGGATTAAGGATTACAAAGAATAAGGAGAAGAAGAAGAGGAGGAGGAGGAAGAAGAAGAAGAATGAGGAGGAGAAGAAGAAGATGATGATGATAATGATGAAGAAGAAGAAGAAGAAGAACATGAAGAAGAAGAGGAAGAAGAAGAGGAAGAAGAAAATGAGGAAGAAGAAGAAGAAGTAGTAGAAGAAAAAAGAAGAAGAGGAGGAGGGAAAAAGAAGAAGAGGAAGAAGAAGAAGATGAAGAATAAGAAGATGAAGAAGAAGAAAGAGAAGGAGAAGGGTAAGAAGAAGAATAAGGAGAAGGTGAAAAGCTTAAGAAGAAGGGGAAGAAGAGGAAGATGAAAAGCAAAAAGTGGAATAGGAAGAAGAAGAAGAAAAAGAGGAAGGTGAAGAAGGAAAAAGAAGAAGAAGAAGAAGAGAAGAAGAAAAAGATGATGATGATGAAGAAGAAGAAGAGAAAAAGGAAGATGATGAAGAAGAAGAGGAAGATGAGAAAGTAAAGAAAGTAGAAGAAGAAGAGGAAGATATGGAAGAAGAAGAAGAGGAAGAAGAAGAAGAAGAGGAAGAAGAAGAAGAAGTTGAAAAAGAAATAGATTACGAATCATCTGTTAGGGATTATGAATTAAAGATTAGGGATTAGAGGTTATGGAATGAAAGATTAGAGATTAGGTATCAAAGAATAATTGATTAAACATTAATGAGGAGGGAATTTTGGATTAGGAATTAAGGATTTGTGAAGTTAACAATTAGGGATTAAGGTTTAGGGATTAGTGATTAGGTATTATGGATTATGAATTAAGCGATTAAGGGAGGACGAGATTACAAAAGTGGGATTAGGGATTAACGAATATGGATTCTGGATTAAGGAGCGAGGGGATTGGGGGATTAAAGATAAGGTATAAGGGATTAGAGATTGTGGATTAAGGATGTAGGGATTTGATATTAGACATTATAAATTACGAATTATGGATTAAAGATTCGAGATTATGCATTAGCAACTAGGGATTTGGGTTTAGGGATTAAGGATTATGGATTAGGGAGTAAGGATTAGGGATTAAGGAATAAAAAGGAGGAAGAACTGGAAGAATGAAGAAGTAGAAGAAAAAGAAGAAGAAAAGGATTAGCGATTAAGGATTAAGGGTTAAGAATTAGTGATTAAGATTAAAAATGGAGGGAGATGGGATTAGTTGTTAGGAGTTATGGATTAGGGATTAAAAAATTAAGTTTTAAAGATTACTAATTGGGGATTAAGGATTAAGGTTTCAGGATTAAGGATTAGGGATTAAGGAGTAAGGATTAAGAAATAAGTAATAGGAATAAGGGTTTAAAGCCTAAGTATTACGAATTAAGGTTATGAGGATGAAGGGATTAATGATTAGGGATTGGGGGATTAAGATTTAGGATTAAGGGATTAATTAAGGATTGGTAATTAGGTTTTTAGGATTTAGGATTATAGATTAAGGAATAAGAAATAGGGATTACGGATTTAAGATTTGTGATTATTAATTTTTTATTCAAGATTATAGATTAAAGATTATGGATTAAGTGATTAGGGATAAAGATTAGGGATTAATAATAAGGGATTAAGGAATCAGGTTTAGGGATTAATCTTAAGGGATTAGAGATTATGGATTATGGAGTATAAAATATAGATTAGGGATTTAGAGATTAGGAATCAGGTATTAGCAATTAGAGTTTTAGGATTAGGGATTAGAAATTAGGGCTTCGATATTATGGATTATTGATTAGAGATTAGGGATTAGGGATTAGGGATTAGGGTTTAGGATTTAGAGATTAAGGATTAAGAATTAGGCATTATGGATTTAAAGATAGATTAGGATTTAAGGATTAAGGTTTAGGGATTAGGGAATAGAGATTAGAGATTAATGATTAGGGAGACATTGATTAGGGATTTCTTACAATTAAGAGATTAGAGAGATAGGGATTAAGGAGTAAGGATTAGCGAATGAGGATTAAGAATTATTAAGAAAAAGAAGAAGAAGAGGAGGAGGGGGGACGAAGACAAACAAGGAGAAGAAGAAGAAAAAAGAAGACGATGATGAAAAAGAAGAAGAAAAAAGAAGAAGAAGACAGAAGAAGATGAAGAAGTAGATGAAAATAAAGAAGAAGAAGAAGAAGAAGAAGAAAGAAAAGAAGAAGAAGATGACGGAGAGAAGAGGGTAAAAGAAGAAGTAGAAAGAGAGACAAGAAAAAGAAGATGATGATGAAGAAGAAGAAGAATAAGAAGGAAAAGAGTAAAAAAGAAGAAGAAGAAGAAAAAGAAGAAGAGGAGGAAGAAGAAGAAGAAGAGGGAAGAAGAAGAAGAAGAAGAAGAAGAAGAAGAAGAAGAAGAAGAAGAAGGAGAGAAAAGAGTAAGAAGGAAGAAGAAGAACAAGAAGAAGAAGAAGAACAAGAAGGCCAAGAAGTTCAAGAAGAAGATGATGATGATGATGAAGATGAAGAAGAAGATGAAGATGATGAGGAAAAAGAAGAAGAGAGAAGAAGTTGAAGAGGAAGAAAAAAATGAAGAAGAAGAAGATGAAGAGGAAGAAGAAGAAATAGAAGAAGATGAAGAAGGAAAAGGAGGAGGAAGAAATAGAAGAGGAGAAGAAGGGGAAGAAGAAAAAAGAAGAAGAAGAACAAATAGAGGTAGAAGAAGAAGAAGAAGAAGAAGAAAAAGTAGAAGAAGTGGAAAAAGAAGAAGAGGAAGCAGCATAGACGTAGTACAAGTAGAGGAAGAAAAAGAAGAAGAAGAAGAAGAAGAGGAGGAAGAAGAAGAAGAAGAGGATGATTAAGAAGAAGAAGAAGAAGAAGAAGAAGAAGAGGAAGATGAGGAAGAAGAGGAAGAAGAAGAAGACAAAGATAAGGATGAAGAAGAAGGGGAAGAAAAAGAAGAGGAAGAAGAAGAAGAAGAAGAAGAGGAATAAGAGATGGATTACGGATTAGTGGTTAGGGATTAGGGATTAAGGAATGAAGGTTTAAGGATTTGGTATCGAGAAAGATGGATTAAAGATTAGGGAGCGAGGGATTAAGGATTAGGGATTTGGTAAAAATTATGGATTACGATTTAGGGATTATTCAGTGTGGGTTAGGGATTAGGGATTAAGGAGTCAGAGATTAGATGATGCAAAATTAGGGGAGTGCAGACTATGGGATAGGGAGGAAGGGATTGGAGATTAGAGATTAGGTATTATGGATTACAGATTAGGGGGTTAGTGAGGGAGAGGATAAATTATTAGGCATTATAGTTTAGCGGTTAGGGATTATAGTGTAGGGATTTTTTATTATTAAATATGGATTAGGGTTTAGAGATTAAGAATTATAGGTTAGGAAGTAAGGATTTGAAATTAGGGAAGAAGATGAGGAATAAGAAGTGGAAGGAGGAGAAGATAGAAGAATAAAAAGGGGAAGAAGAAGAGGAAAAAAGTAGTAGAAGAAAAAGAAGAGGAAAAATAAAGAAGAAAATAAAAAGAGTAAAGTAGAAAGAAGAAGGAAGAAGGAAGGAGAAAGAAGAAAGAAGAAAGAAGAATAAGAGAAAGAAGAGGAAGAAGAAGGAGAAGGAGAAGGAGAAGGTGGAGGACATAAAGGAGGAGATGGAGAAGCAGAAGGTGATGGAGAAGGAGAAGGAGAAAGGAGAAGGAGAAGGGGAAGAAGAAGGAGAAGGATAATGAGAAAAACAAGGAGATTAGAGAAGGAGAACGCACAGAAGAAGAAGAAGAAGAAGTAGTAGTAGTAGTAGAAGAAGAAGAAATAGGAAGAAGAAGAAGAAAGAGAAAAAGAAGACAAAGAGTAAAAGGAAGATGAAGAAGAAGAAGAAGAAGAAGAAGAGTAAGATGAGAAAGAAGTGGAAGAGAAAGAACAATTACAAAAATAGAAGAAAATGGAGAAAAAGGAGGAGGAGAAGGGGGTGTAGAAGAAGAAAGTAGAAGAAGAAGAAGAAGAAGAAGACAAACCAAGAAGAACAACATGAAGAAGAGGAAGATGATGATGATGAAGAAGAAGAAGAAAAAAGAGAGAAACATAACGAAGATGACGAAGAAGGAAGAAGAGGAAAACGAATAAGAAGAAGAAGAAAAAGGAGAAGAAGAAGAAGAAGAAGAAGATGAAGAAGAGAGATTAGATGGATTATAGGTTAAGGATTAGGAGTTAAGGATTAGGGATTAGGTATTAAGGAGGGAGGATATGGGATTAGGTGTTAGGGATTCATGGATTAGATATTATAGATTAGTGATTAAAAAATTAATTATTAGGGATTATCAATTATGGTTTAGGGATTAAGGTTTAATGATTAAGGATTAGGGATTAAGGAGTAGGGATTAAGTTATAAGTAATAAAGATAAAGGATTACGGACTAGGGATTGGAGTTAAGGATTAGGGATGAAGGGATTAATGATTAACAATTGGGATTAAAGATTAAGAGTTAAGAGATTATATACTAAGGTTTAGAGATTAGAGATTTAGGATTTTGAATTATGGATCAGAAAATAAAGATTAGGGATAAAAGGACAATTGATTAGTGATTAAGGATTTAGGATGTAGGATTATAGGTTAGAGATTAGGGATAAAAAGTATTAAGGATTAGAGTTTAAGGATTATGGATTAGGGATTAGAAATTAAGGATTTAGGATTATGGATTATAGATTAAGGATTAAGCATTAGAGATTATGGTTTAGGGATTAAAGTTTAGGAATATATTAGGGATTAGAGATTTTAAGTCAAGGATTAGGGATTATGAATTAAGGATGGATTAGGGATTAAGGATTGAGGGAATATAGATAAGGGATTAGTGATTAAGGATTACAAATTTAGAGATAAAAGCCTAGGGAGGGTCTGATTAAGGAGTAGGGATAAGAGAATAAGAATTAAGGATTACAAAGAAGGAGGAGGAGAAGAAGAAGAAAAGGAGGAGGAAGAAGAAGAAGAAGAAAAAGGAGGAGGAAGAAGATGAAGAAAAAGAATAAAAGAAAGAAGTAGAAGAAGAAGACAAAGATGAAGTAGAAGAGGAAGAAGAAGAAGAAGAAAAAGAAGAAGAAGAAGAAGAAGAAGAAGAAAAAGAAAAAGAAGAAGGAGAGAAGAAAGAAGAAGAATAAGAAAAAGAAGAAAGGGAAGAAGAAGAAGAAGAATTAGGAAGAGAAGAGCAAGAAGAAAAAGAAGAAGAAGAAAATGGTGAAGTTGAAGAAGAAGAAGAAGAAGATGTTGAAGAGGAAAAGTAGAACAAGAAGATGAAGAAGAAGAAGAGGAAAGATGAAGAAGAAAAAAGAAGAACAAGAAGAAGAGAGGATGAAAAAGTTGAAGAAGGAGAAAAGCAAGACGAAGAAGAAGAAAAAGAAGAAATAAATAAAGAAGAAGAAGAAGAAGAAGAATAAGAAGAAGAAGAAGAAGAAGTAGAAGTGAAAGAAGAAAATGAAGAAGGGAGAAGAAGAAGAAGAAAAAGAAGAAGAAGAAGAAGAAGAAGAAGAAGAAGAGAAATAGTAGAGGAAAAAGAAGAGGAAGAAGAAGTAGAGGAAAAAGAAGAAGAAGAAGTACATGAAGAAGGGGAGAAGAAGAAGAAGAAGAAGAGGAAAAAGGAAGAAGAGGAAGAGAAGAAGAGATATTGAAGAGAAGAATGAGAGTAGAAGAGAAAGAAGAACAAGAAAAACAAGAAGTGGA